>OOFB01008624.1:0-15200 GCA_900323305.1 Trachyrincus murrayi | reverse complement strand
AAAGTGGCTGAAGGGGCCACTGACCTTCCAGCTTGAGTCCTTGGCCTCCTCAGTGTTGGCAGGCATCGGCATCACGAGCAGGTTCCGCAGGATGAACGCCGCCTGGACACACACGCATACATGCACGCACACAAGCACGCGCACAAACACACACACACACACAGTCTTTGTGATTGGGGGGGATGGAGTAAGGACTTTGAAAGTGGCTATTCTCATGCCTTTTAGAAGAATCAGGACAGGCAGTAAACAACTTGAGACATAACATTTCATCATAATATGGTCACATATTATAGTAAATGTATTTATTTGTGGTCAAATGTATTTGAGTATGGCATTTTATTATTACATTATTATTATTAAGTGAACCGTCCACATCAATAGCCTGGCCGTTAGATTTTCACGATGACCATTCCACACGCCAAGCAGCCACAGAAGAGCTTCTACGAAAGGTCTGGAAAACTGACTGATCTCATCATACAAACACATCTTATTTAAAGATCATATTCAATTGGTATATTTACATTGAATTATATTATTTTTATTGTTTTATTTCACACATGTAAAAGATTTCGATTTAAATTTTGATAGATTTATGTATGGATTTGTCGGAGCGACAATCGTGTGCCAACCTCTTAAAATGTCAGAAAGAGGATATGCGCATACTTAACCCTCTGGAGCCTACCACAGACAACTGTCCGTTTACGTCTGTTTTATTGCCTTTTCAATAGATATTTTTCATGCTATCTTCAAATGTTATACATCCCCGGAATCAGCGCAACCTATGCTATCCAGTGGTGACATTTAATAAGACGTGCCATACTGTAAATACAAGATATATGGTGACACATGTAGAAAAAGACAAAACGCAGCCATACATTTTCTTCTTTTTTTTAATCAAAAACACACACAAGAAAATATCTCTTCTTCACTTATAGTATCTTTTATGAGGTACATGTGTTTTTCATCTATGATCTATCTATGATTCATACCACTAGCTCTCTTATGTGTCATGGCGGTTTCTGTCCCAAATGACACAAAGTGGCACCTGACATGCCATGCAGATAAAGGAGGTACTGTTTGTATGCACAGTGTGCACTTCAGTGTTCCCTGTAGCCTTCTGTGAGCTTTCTGTACCAGGCAGGACTGGACCTGCTGCATCCAGGCGTTGACTGTGCTGCTCTGAGGGAGATAGAGATGGAAGAGGAGGTCTCTAGCCACTGCAGAACCTGCTGTGTCCAAGGGTTGACTTCATCAGCAGTGCTGAAATGCAATTGAAATAAAATACTTATATTATAATTATTAGTATTACTATACACATCTGAAGACTGCTGTGCTTCAGTCAGCCTGGTCAACAACATCAACACACACACACACACACACACACACACACACACACACACACACACACACACACACAAACCTCATACAGTAATGCAAGCTAATGCAAATGTCTTGAGTAGGATGTGCATTACATCTGCTCAGATTAGCTCTCCTATAACTATAGGCATGCAAATGGAAGAGACATTTAGGTTTTTATTCTGGGTTACCCAATCCCCCACCCACCTCCCCTGTGTGTGAGTGTGTGCACACACGCACACATACATATGCTAACAAACTACTTGGAATTCAGTGAAGTTGGAAAAATACTTTCAATTCTTTATATGCAATTACCCATCAAAATAAATGACTTATACTTACACGTCCTTTTGCAATCCCATCAAAAGTTATCCAAAGTTGTCCTCCTCCTCACTGGATTTTCGTTTGCTTCCTCCTCGTCGCTTGGAAGAATATTTCCACGGCTTGTTTGGCAGTATACATTATTTATGGCAGTATACCTTATTTATATAAAATGTTCTCTTTTCCAAACTCTATAAAATAACAAGCAAACTAGTTGACCGACTCGTAACACGTCTCCAAATGCACCGGACTCAAGGAGTAGGTATACTGAAGTCAAGCTTCTCCTGGCAAATACATTCCTCCGATTGGCTCGTTCATATCAGCTGATATAAAAATGAATGTTCTGATTGGCTCGACAATGGCTGTTCATTAAATCAGATATATAACTATAACTAACAATGGCGCACGTAGTAAGGAAATGTTTTTTTTTCCGATCCACATAACTTTGTGCAGTGATCTTGACTGGGTAGTCCTCTGTGTATATATATAAACAATGTTGTCCACTGTTTAAATGAGAGTCTACGGATTCAGGAGAAAAATAACTATTGCTCTAGCTCGACGGAAACAGTTTTGGCAATGTTTTAAAAACAACAAGTAGGCAAATGGGAGAGCCGGTGCTCCTTTAGGATCCAGAGGGTTTATTGCTACATCCGATTGCTGCACTGTCCAATGGGGGGTCCGGAACCGGTATGCTTTAGCAACCTGGGTTGCTGTGTAGGCCTACTGTCGATAGAGAGGCTGACTGACTGACAAGAGAGCTGCATGCGGTGTGCGAGTCGGCGGGGGCTGGGACCTGGGAACAGGTGAGTACGGGAATTTATTGGCTATTGCAGATGATAGCCAACAGATGGCGTTGAAGGCAAGGACACACACGGGCAGCTGCATTTAAATGGCAGGCAAAGAGCCCATGAGCGCCACAGTTTTTGTTGTAATGACTGCTTTTTTTTGGCACGCTTTCCAATATTGTGGGGGGGGGGGCGCGTCCCCCATCCCCCCCCATAGTTTGCGCCCATGGCACACACACACACACACATACACATACACACAGAGAAGGATGAAGCCAGAGCATCGACAACACTGCCATCTAGCTGTAGTTCACTGGTAATACACATTAGTCTCCTGATCTCCTGTGTCTATTGGCCTCAATGTGTCATCCAGAGTAGAATGAGTGCAAATGCTAAAAAGAGAACAACAGTGAGTGTCAGGCTAAGAACAGCCAGGTTTTTTTTTGCCAATTCATGTTAAACCAATGAATGGATCCATGGCGACTCCCCATGCCCTACCCAGGGGCCCAGATCAGCCCAGACGATTTATCACTAATCTACTATTCTCTCATACTTAATCTGTTTTCATTGCTACCATTATATGTCTGTTCCATTCAGCCCCTATTGCGCTCCTAGCACTTTAAATAAGATGCATCGAATCCTAACGTAAGAAAACCAATTGACTCTAACTGTGATTAAGGGCTATACAAATTAAATGACTTGACACGGGGGCCCGGGGTTGTGTGGTAGTGCAGTGACCTGCCTACCTCCCTGCGGACCATGCTGCACTCCTGCTGGTCCAGGAGGATGTTGAGCAGCGTGCCCCACAGCCCACCACTGATGTTCTGGCAGCTGGCACACAGGGCCTGACACCCGCTGGGCTCCCTGGACAGAGCCCTGCCCACACCCAGGCTGGCAAACCTAACCTGGGGGGAGAGGAGGAGCCAGCAGGGGAGGGGAGAAGGGGGCATATGAAGAGAGACAGAGAAATAAGGGGGGTTAGACTGTGTGGTAAGAGCCCTGTGTCTGAATGAGTGTGAATGTGTGTGTGGGAGAGAATGTGTGCATGTATGTGCGTGCGTGCGCGCATGTAATCAAATGTAAGCCAGAGAGAGATAGAAATAGAGAAACAGTAGAGATAATGAACATGTGATAATAACATGTGATAATAACGTCATAACATGAAAAGTCATGTGTTGTCTTCTACAAGTCATGTGATGCATGTCTAATAACAGTGGTCATTTTCTACTTTTCATGTTTATAGACTTTTGTATATTTATATATATATATATATATATTCAGACAGAGAGAGGGTTGGGGCCACCTAGCTCATTTGATTCTTTATTCTCTCCTCTGTTTGTGAAGGCTGACTAGGCTCACACTGCTTTCATCTTGTCCCAAGCGAGATGAAAGCAGTGTGAGCAACTTTCTGTGTCGGTGCTGAAGAGAGTGCAGTTCTCAAGCCTTCATGTGTAGCAGCTATCGTACTACAGCGGGGGAAAGCAGGGACCTCCTATAGCTTTATAAATGCAGAGCGGCAAGGAAAGCAGAACGAGACGGAGTGAAAGGGCAGGATGGTCTTTAGGTGTTTAGGGTGTTTGACTCCCAGCTGAAAGCTTCTGTGTCTGAACCCCAATATCTGCAGTCTCCCTGTAGGCAACTCTCAAGTGAATCCTGTAAAAGTCAATCTAAAAACGTTGAGGTGTTCCTACCTCCGGGTCGCGGTCCACCCAGAGTGGGATGAGCCAGGCCAATCCCAGCTGAGAACCGCTGGTCTCCTCAGACCCCACCTCCTGCCCCAAGGACCACTGGGAAATGAAGTCCTGAAGGAAAAAAAAACCAGTGACTTCTTAGCTCCAAACATTTGTGGTGTTGAATAATTCAACAATTCTGTATGAGATACAATCCCAGAAGGTATAAACTTTGCCGAGTACGAACAAAGTACAGCCGTATATTCAGTTACAATACAGTTCTATACACACACACACACACACACACACACACCTTGCCCTCGCTCTCGGCCATCATCTCGTGGGAAAGGTGGAGGAGGCAGATGACGGCGTTCTTGGTCACTCCTTTGCCCATGAAGGACATGGAGTTTCCGCCCCACTCCACGTAGAATGAGGATATCACCTGAGTTTTAGGAAACAAACAAACAAACACACATACACACACACACACACACACCCAATTGGAGATGATAAGACTTCAGAGAATCCTATTTATAGACATCAAAGTCAAAGCCCCTAACCCACACTAGACTATCCGGCCCCCATCGGGATCCCTACGTATCAGAACATTTTGAATGCCCCTGTGTAAGAGTCTGTTAAATCGAAATCACACAAAACATTTGGATCAGTTATCTTTTCGCTCGGCATAATGCACGGCTGCCATTGCCTTTTCTTTCACTCGATTGGCTGTCTCCGTTTTCAAAACATCACACTGAATTGCAATTAAAGTGAAAAGCTGACCGCTGCGCGCTGTGCACATCTCTGCATTTTAAATCAAGGTTAAATACAGCAGGGGCTAATTGTTCTGCTTCGTGAGCCTGCTACTTGTGGGACTGTGGCTGGAGAGCAGATGAAGAGATGCCAAGACCCAGGCCAGCTGAGCCCAGACCCCATCGCCAAGAGCCCTCCCTGGGGTGGGATGGAAGGGATGGAAGGGGGTGAAAGGTGAGGCAAAGGGGTCAATGAGAACAGAAGGTCTATTCACAGCGATGGCACTAACAAACAGAAATCTGGACTGCTAAATAAATAAAAGACATAGCACGAAGTCTCTGGCAGCAGTTTGTCGACATTACACAGTGGAAACGAAAAACTGTGAAAGCGAAAAGCAAGGAAAAGTCCAATCTATTCACAGAAGTGCTTATGCAAATGAAGTCATCCAAACCGACAATATGTCATTGCGCAATCAAATGGGCCAATTCTAGAAACGGGCCCTCTATGCACCATTAAACCAATTCATAAAGGGCTTCTGGCAAATTAGCTCTTGGGGTTAACTGCCCTTGTTGGCACCAGTGCACATTGTCCCCAGATAATGGAGCGGGAAGGTTGGCGGATTCCATAACCACACCCACCCACACACACACACACACACACACACACACACACACACACACACACACACACACACACACACACACACACACACACACACACACACACACACACACACAGCCTTTTGATTGAGACAGGAACTTAAGTACCGGGATATTAATGCGTCCATCCATGCCATTGTCCATGTTGCTCACCCCCCTATTGACCTAACAGTGGGACTAAACCTCAGCTATTGCCGGTTCTAATTTTTGTAAGTATTGTGTAGAGTATAGAAATGATTGAAACTGCATATGCAATTAGAGGGCCCTAAAAAGACAATAAAAAAACAAGGTTTTAAGGTAAGGTTATACAACTAGCTAACGCAAAAAACTTTTTTACTCCATCTAAAAATGGACTCCAAAACACAAGTGCCTCTTTCATACGTCTGAATTTGCACTTCAGTTCCCACAGACGGGCCTCTTCGCAGGAACAAGTGTTGAGCATTTGCTAAGACACACATTTGCAAGTCGTTACTATTTGTAGTGCGCTAACGACATGCAAAACACATCTAAATATGGATGAGGAGGCATTGGCACACGCCAAGCGTGGATTTCACACACGGTTCGATGACCTCGGCTAAATCTCTGAGAATCAAGGCCTTGGCCGATACATTCATGCATGTCCCGTGAAGATCAAGTAAACACACATTGATGGGTTTGTGTGTGTGTGTGTGTGCGTGCGTGTGTGTTCAGTCTTGAGTGTTAGAACCTAAGCAATCATACAAACCCGGACCCCTCGGTACTCCTCATACTCCTCTCGCTCTCGTTATGTTGTTGTTGTTTTTGTCGGTGTTTATGCTTTTTCCGTGGACATTCGGAACAACAGAACAGATGGGATTGGCCAGGTGGATAATCCCCATCAGAGGCTTCACAGTGTAGCATAACTAATCAATTACTTTTTCTTTTTTTTACCTATTGCAATTCATACTTTTAGTTTTAATTAATTCCACAGACAGTGTTGTGTTGTGTTGAAAAGGCATTTCTGCTTTTCCTGGCATTGCCAAAGCATTTGGGGGGCTTAGATATGGGCACGCAACTACATGAATATGTTCATACAAATACAACAGATTGATTAATCAACATGCACACACACACACACACACACACAGACACAGACACACACTAACCTCTAACAGCCCAATGAGGTACTTGGAGCAAAGAGAAATGGGCTCCAGGTCTGGGCATTGGGTGCTCCATCCAGGCAGGGCAGTGAGGGTGACCATGCCCAGCAGAGTCCTCTCCAGGCTGGGTAGGCCGTAGAACCGCGGCGCATCAGACACCCGCAGGCTCTGGAGCAAGCAGAGAGCCAGCTGGCTCTTGAAAGGGCCTGCGAGTGCCAAACATATCCTAGCGAGGGAAAGAGAGGCAGAGAGAGAGAGAGGCAGTGAGAGAGAGAGAGAGAGAGCGAGAGAGAGAGAGAGACAGACACAAGCGAGTCAAAAAAGAGAGAAGAGACATTTCCATCCATGTTTCCAGTGTAATGTAACAGAACTGCGGTCACAGCCTGTTGCTCTCTCTCTAAACATTGTGACCATTAAACCAGGTTCCTTTCCCCTGCACTCGAGTCCAAGTGGTTCTCAACCACACTCGACGAACAACAAACACCAACACTTTTCATTTATCCTTCCTGTAGAAAATCAAATCAATTCATTAAAATCGGAAGCAAATATGGTGGCTTATTGAAACAAGATATGGCAGCTGTAAAAAAAAAACAATAATCTAAATCAATATGGCTTCCATCCCCGCCCTGGGCTATTGCTGATGAGAAGATCACGGCTGTGTGTTTGATTGACAGGTACTAAAGCGAAGTACATCCCAGCCCACTGTGAGAAATATAATACCCGTTAGACGGCACATCCAGCTCAGATCTTCAGACATGTGATCCGGGCTACAGGAGACCACTACAAGGCCTGGACAAATAAATTGTTTCCTTTCAGTTGCTCACAGTATTTCGCTGTGGTTTTGTATGGGAGTGTATACAAGACAGTGATCCCATTCTATGAAGTTGTTACATTTGATGCCCATAATTGCTGTTATCATCACCATTGCATTAGTGTTATTTGTTTATTTGTATTTATTTATTTAGTGTATATATAACATGTAATTCTCTCTTCATTGTTCACCTTTGTCATTACCACTGTTTTCAACCACTATTTGCTTTAGTGATCTTGTCATGTCAATAAAGCACTATGCAATTCAGACAGACAGACAGAGAGAGAGAGACTAAGACATTATATGCAGTGCTGACTCCTACCTGTCGGGGGTGTTGGCAAGGCGGTGAAGCAGGGTGGTGAGGAAGGCCGTGATCTCCCTCTGCAGCCTCTGGGTGACCTGGCCCCGCAGCTCCTCCAGTCCCCCCCGGTCCTGACCCAGACCCCCGGGGCCCTGGTCCTGACCACCAGGGCCCTGGCTCTCCCCCACCAGCAGGAAATCACACAGGGACACGGTGTCCTGGGGGGAGGAAGTGGGTTGAGTGGAGAGAGCGAGAGAGTGAGAGAGACACATTTAAAGAGATGGGGATACAGAGATAGATAGAAGGACAGAGACAAGAGAGTGAGGGAAAGAGATAAGAGATAGAGAGACAGAGAGATGGAGAAACAGAGATGGATAAAAAAATAGATGATACAGATGGAGATACAGAGATAGATAGAAGGAGAGACAAGAGAGAGGGAAGGATATATGGAGATGGAGAGAGAGAGAGAGATAGAGATAGAAAAACCGATAGAGACAGATATGAAGGTAGAGAGACAGAGAAATGGAGAAACAGAGATGGATAAAAAGAGATGATACAGATAGAGATAGATAGAAGGAGAGACACAAGAGGGAGAGGGAAGGATATATGGAGATGGAGAGAGAGATGGAAAAACAGATAGAGACACAGATATGAAGGTAGAGAGACAGAGAGATGGAGAAACAGAGATAGAGATAGATAAAGATATATGATACAGATCGAGTGAGAGAGTGACAGAGGGGACGAGAGACAGAAGGACATGCAACAGAGACAGGCAGAGAGGGGGATAAAAGAGATAGAGGGACAGAGAGACAAAAGGAGATAGCAGGAGAGCCAGGCAGCAGCAGCAAGCGGCACCATACACCTATTTATAACTCTGCAGAAAGTCATCCACCAGAGAGCACACACCCACACACCACACCCACTCCCCTTACATCGTACATGAACCAGCAAAAAAAACAAAAAAAACACAGACAGATGTTTCTGAAACAGATCAGTAATTACAGAGAAGTCTGCACAGAGAGTGGAGGCTGCTCACCCCTGCCAGCCGCCCTCCATGCAGAGGCTGCGTCAGCCTCCAGGGGAGGGCCCCATTGTTTACACACATTAATGAGAAAACCAAGATGAGACTGATTAAATCCTAAAAGCAGCTCTGCCAGCTAAAGAGATCCACAATTCCTGCTCTCCTCGGGCAAAGCCGGGGAATGGGGGCTTAAATCTGAGGTGATAACACGGGAGTTATAATGTCGTAATGAGGCGGTAATATGTTTGGCTTGCTCTGGCTGGCTGGCTGGCTGGCTG
This sequence comes from Trachyrincus murrayi, assembly GCA_900323305.1. Taxonomy (NCBI): domain Eukaryota; kingdom Metazoa; phylum Chordata; class Actinopteri; order Gadiformes; family Macrouridae; genus Trachyrincus; species Trachyrincus murrayi. Next base: position 6,130 of record OOFB01008624.1, on the reverse strand, counting down.
GCTGGCTGGCATGTGTGTGTGTGTGTCGAAAATACACCTTCATAATCCTCCCGTGTATAAATGTTGGCGCGCTCAACACTACAAAGTCTTTAACATGTGTGCAAAGAGTCTCAATGCAAGCACAGGTAATTACAGAACACACAGACTCAATAGACGGAGAGAGAAGACCTAGACGAGTTCTAGGGCAAGAGCGCATTTAAAGAGCCTAAATATAGGAAAGGAGACAGGAGTTGAAAGCAACTGGAATAATGTTCCGTCTCTCCCCAGTGGAATTATTGCTTCTGCTACTCCATTATTGCTTGCTACACCTTTAACACGCGGAGCGCTCTGAACATGACTTCCACTACAGCGGATACATTAACAAAGTCTTCAAATACACGGTTATACCCACAGGCGCCCCCAAGTATGACCAAGCCAAAGGTATAAAAGTAATCATGTTTGAGGATTGTCACTGTGCCATGGTGTTCTCTCTATGCATTCCCGAGACTGCAGTGACCTGTCTGGGTGTTGTTTTATCTCTTGTTTATGGTTTGTTGACTACATCTGCTCTGTACCCATCGCCGTAGTTATGGTTTCGACTCTGCGTTCTTGCCATATGTTGTCAAAGCACTGAAATTAAAATTAAAATTTCGGTTGGATGAATCGTTGCCAACTGCTGTTGGAAGGACAAGTACTGGGGAAGCAGGATAATGAAGGATGCTGAAGCAAAGGTAAGAGCTTTGAGTAGATCAGGCCTTTGCTGCCCCCTAGCTATCAGAAATAAATGAATGGAACTTGTACGACTGATAGACAATATAGAAATATTGCTCAGTAATTAGTCTAATTTCAAATTGACCTTCACTCACTTACTTCACTTACTTAAATGATAATAATAATAGTTATATATATATATAAATATATAAAATGATGCGAACAATTCTGCTTCCCTTAGGAAATCAAAATGCTCCATACTTTATCGAGGAGAAGCTCCAGTATCCATCGGAGGTCCTTGTCTTCTGTCTCGGACGCAGATTCAGAACGCAGATTCTGTTTAAAGTAAACGTTCAGGAACGCCACGATGTCTCCTAGCAACCCCTCGTCTTCCACACAAGCAGGGTGCACCTGGAGAAACCTACGGGCGAAGAATTCATGTTTTTCCTTCTGTCACATCAAGAAAAAGGACAAATAATTTGAATCAATCGTTCAAAGATTTAGCGCTAACTAAGCACTTTCTGCTTTCTGTGCCGTTTTCGTTTTTCCTTGTTATATCTGTTCATGTGTTCTGATCTTGTTTGATGCTGTTTTGTGCTCTTCTCAAGGCAAGGTCACATTAAAAAACGATTTTAAATTACAAGGAGTTTTTTGTTCCTGTCCTGGCGATATAAAAAATGTTAAATAAAGCTTAGAGGCCTGTCAGTTCTCATCTACGGCTTGAGGAATATGCTTCTTCTGTTGCACGTTAATACACTTAATACACAATAGTTGGATTTTAGAAAGGAAATAAAAGATAAAGATGTTGCATCAAATGGAGACCAGCACTGCCAAAAACAGTCTTGTAATGCTTGTCATAATAACCTCATGCAATTTACAAATGGATTCTCTATTAGTAGTCAAAAAAAAATATCACTGTATGAATACGAAACAGTCTCAAGAAATAGTGTACCTGGCTAAGGCGCTCTGCCAGCTGAGCGAGCGCAGAGTCTCCCTGCAGCCATGCACTTGGCTGTGCGTGAAGGCCAGTCTGTCAATCAACAGGTAGAGGCGGAGCCTGCCTAGGGCGGACCTCACAGAGCCATGTCCTGCTGCCATGACGATGTCCTGTACGCAGTCCTGGAGGCCCGTGGAGAGGTGGGACGTCCGAGCGGACAGGACCTGGGCCTCGGACAGCACCAGCGCAGTGTCGAATCTGGCCGAAGAGAAGGAAGACGGTGGTGCAGAAGTTAAGACACTGAATAAGTACATAAATGAATACACATGAATAAATAACGTTTTGAAAGGTTCTGGGTTTGATTGAACCTCAATAAGATAAGAAAACACTTTATTACTCCTTAAGGGAAATGCAGGTGTTACCGCAGTGAACAGAACAGTGCAAATCAACCAATATAAGAATATTAATGAGAGTAAAAAATGTCCACAGTCTGCCTGTAGGCATCGCTGAGTGAGGTGCCCTAATCCCTACCTGCTCATTAATGGCATGTATCTCAAAGAAAAAAAGAAAAAGCCGATTTGAATAAAAAACGAAATGACTAGTGAATGAACAGTGAACAAGAGACATTTAATGTAGGGGCATTGTTCGAGACGTCCCGATTCTGGTTCCTCAAAGTTGACTTTGAGGTGCGTTTGACAAGTGACATCCTCAGAGGCAGCTGAGGGGGCCCGGCTGATGTTCGGTTGACATTTAAAAATCAGTGGGTTTGGGACAAATGAGACCTCTGGAAGCCTTCCCCTTCGTTTTGAGAGATTTAACTTTGATCGACTTATCCTACATTCTTAGCAGCAGCGACAATGACACAATCTGACAAGGAAACCTGTGAGGATTGTGAAAGTGAGGATTCTAAAATTAGCATTTTGTGCTATTTGCCTAAACACAGAAGAAGACACAAAAGTATTTCTTAGAGGTATAGCAAGGAGTAATAGATTAGCTTACTTGCAAATTAACTGTGTATTACATTATGCTTGTGCAGGAGGGGCCAGAGATGAACAACAACATCCCGGTGGAAATTATTCATCTCAACGGTTTTGTTCAGTAAGCGCTATTCTCCCGACCGCACTGTCGCACCGAGTTTGGCTCAGTGAGGATTGATCCAAAGGCTCGAAAAGAAAATCCTTTGCTGATGCGATTACGAAAGTTAAAACGCAGCGCGACACACTCATCTGTTTGCGTTAGGTCACATTAGGAGCAAATGAAGACGGATGACAGCTTTCTGAAAGACGCCCCCCCCCCCCGCCCCCATCTCTTGTGAGACAGCGCTAGTTTGGCTAGACGTGGCTAGACTCGGAAGTTGGGTGTCGAGAGATCCTTCGGCATTGTCGCGGTTTTAATTGTTCAATCACATCGTGATGAGAAAAAATAATGAATGTATCAGTCTTGCTTTTAGCCGTCGAGAAGCTAGAATCTAAAAACAATATCCGATGTTTGATGCGATATTTCACTTGGATCACTTCACTTAAACAATCATTGCGAGGATTATTTGAGAATGACATTTAGGTTGAATTAAAAACTTAATTAAACAACTTTGAAGTTACACAAGTTGTGCATACCCACAGTATTCTTCCAATGTACCATCTTTCCTCAAAGTCAAGCTGTCTAAAATCCATCTTTAGCATCATAGAAAGTGCGCGAGTGACACAGCGCCATCTGGGACACCCTTACTCGCTGACATCGCCCTGGAACCCCCCGAGCTCCTCCAGAAGGTTGTCCAGGCCGGAGTACCACGCCGTGTTCCATGCCAGCTGGAGGGCGTGGCGGGCGGGGGCAAAGGTCAGGAGGTCAGCGGCGGGGGTTACCACGCAACAGTACGGGCTGACCGCGTGATGGGTCACCGCGTGGAACGGGATTTTGTACCTGTGGGGGGGGGTGGGGAATAATAATAATTGTACAAAATTGTCCAATGATTGTGGGACTCTTATGGTAATATGTGAACCCATTCACACCACTGATCTTTCACATTTTAGATTTGTAACATTTTTAACACTTTTAACTGGCTGTGTCGGGTATTACCTCCGGGTAACTGATGGAGGTAGAGAGAAAGTTGCTAGAGTCCCGTCCATGTTGGATTTCTCAGACCTGAAACAGACAGCAGCACACTGTAAAGGGGGATAGCGTAGCGGCTATATGTTCGATTCCCGGCCGGAATGTAGGCCTCCTTGGGCGAGATTGCCCTAGCCCCTTACCCGCTCCATAGTGACAAGTATCTGTATTCACTGTAAGTCGCGTTGCATAAAAGCGTCTGCTAAAATGGACTAAATAGTACTAAACAGTAAAATAGTAATGGATACACGATGTCTTGTTTGCTTTATGAATCGCAGCAACAACATCTACTATAAAAAGGTTAAAAAAAAGAAAAAAATGAGTAGAGATCAATAACTCACCAGGCGTCAACCGTGGCGATCTCATCAAAAAGCAGCAAGCACATGAGCACAGCTGCCTCGTATCCACTGCCTTGGTTGTCCTTCACTATTAAGGAGGCTTTGGGAGAACAAGACACACCGCGGGCAATTAATGTGGAGAACACACACACACACACACACACGCACACACACACACACACAGAGACAGACAGACTCCCTGTGCTTTATCACTTTACTTTACGAGTAGTACGTTTAACGACCAGAGTATATAAAAAAAGTCACAAACTCAGAGAGCTCAATAAATAAGTGCCAATCTGGTACCTAAGCAGCGCCTTTTGCTTGCTTGAGTGTTGATAGGTTGAAGATGAAGATGGTTTTTGACCCCCAAAAACATTTAAAGTCAGAGTTTGTTTCTTTTGTAAGGGATGGCTGTGTATTTATTGGAAGTTAATGACTTGGGAATACAATGCCTTTGGGACGCTGGAACGTAGCATTGTGGAACCTTTTCACTGCAGTCCTCACTTTTTCGTTTAAACGTATTTGTAACTTTTATCACTGCATCATCACTTTAGTGTTTACAAGAATAAAAGCCTTCACATTTGGTTTAAAGAACAAAAGTCCTCAGGGGACCAAAAACTCGAAAAAAAAAAAAAAGTTTTATCGCAGGCCGTGCCGCTGTCGGAGTGGACAGGAAGTGACAACGTTTTTTTTACGCCTGGAGTGGCGTAAAGCGGTGAATAGGGTTGTATTATTGACAAACATCATTCCTAATCATTTTGAAACAAAAGGCGAAGGCGAGGAGTTACATAGCGCGGGTTTAGGCCTTTTGCCATTCAAGTCAGAAAGCTGCAGTATGATCTCATCCGTATACGAGTCAGAGTCAAGGCTCCAATTAATTTAACTGGGCAAGCTTGACAACAAGGGTGTGTTTCACGCTGCACTTCATGATGAGAGATGTCCATACGATGCCCAGGGCCGCGCGCTCTAGCGCCAAGCTAGCCACGACACATCAGCGCACCGCCGTCATTAGCATCCTGCTAACACACCACTTACTGGTGTGATGACATAGTTTGCGGCGTTGCATCGCTGACTGACTTACGCTCTGTGTGTGTGTGTGTGTGTGTGTGTGTGTGTGTGTGTGTGTGTGTGTGTGTGTGTATAAAGTGCGCGTGTGTTTTTTCCTGAGTGTGCCCCACCACCACCACCCCCCCACCCCCACAGAGAAGATGACAAGATACTAAAGCGTGCGCTAGCGGGGAGCGTTTCTTAATGAGCCGTCTTGTGAACGTACCCCTGAGCAAGATGAGGAGCAGAGGGGAGCGCTGGGCGAGCCCGTGACGCAGAGCGGGGTCGGCGTACACCATCTTCCGCAGCACACAGAAGCTCCACTCCAACAGGCAGTCCATGCTCTGGGGGCGGGGGGGGGGGAGGAGAACGCACACTGCATTTAATTGTGGCCAATTTTCTCTCTCTCGCTGTTTCTCTCTCTCTCTCTCCTCTCACACACACAGACACACACAAAGATGCACAGTAAGACATGCACGCACACACACAAAGACACACACATACACACAAAAAGACGCACACACACACACACACACACACACACACACACACACACACACACACACACACACACACACACACACACACACACACACACACACACACACACACACACACACAGTACAGAGAGAGACAGAGAGACAGAGAGAGAGAGGGGGGGGGGACACATACACATAATACACACACACACACAAAACACAGACAGAAACACACATACATCCGTGCATAAAGTCACACACCCACACGGCCCTTCTAAATGACTGTGTTTAACCTTTGAGGCCCCAGACAGCAGGCCTGCTCCTCCCCAAGGGGCCCGGGGCCTCCCGTGGAAGACAGGATGAACATCACACTCTTATCTGGGCTACACACACACAGACATGTATACACACACACACACACACACACACACACACACACACACACACACACACACACACACACTGTTTCACCTGTTTCGGCCATTATTCAGAAGTAGTATCATGCCACCTTAAAGATGAGAGATATGGAGACAGGA
>OOFB01008610.1:1860-13890 GCA_900323305.1 Trachyrincus murrayi | reverse complement strand
AGAGAGAGTTTGGCTCGTCTGCCTCCGTCGCTTTCTGTGGCACTCTCGGGTCTCTCCTGCCGGACAATGACGGTTACCGGGGGCGACAGATTGAGTCAATCGACTGCCAGGGGCAACCAGGGCATGTCATGGCTTCTAGGGCCGAGACGATCTCCATGGTGACGCCCCGGTGACAGGACCATACGGCTGTCTCTCTCTGAAGTCAACGCCACGCCAGATGCTCTGTGTATGTGTGTGTGTGTGTGTGTGTGTGTGAGGAAATGCTCTCTGAAGTTTAGCTCCCCTTGACGTGGACTTCATGTCGACATCTCAGGGACTTAAAGGTGTTGCGCAATTCAAGAGAACAGCACAATGTGGACTTAAATCAGTTGTGTATATGTGCTTTTATCCAAAGCGACTTACAGTATATTATTTTTTAGATCATTGAGGAGCAGGTAGGGGTGAGGCGTCTTGCTCATGGAGGCCTGCGGGTAGACTGCGGACATTTGGGGTTCGAACCCAGACCCTTTCGGGCCGAGAGTCACTAACCATTAGAACGACTTTACGAATGGAGTTGTGATCCCAAACACCATACTCCATATGTAATATGTATCTGAGCGATGTCGCTGATCTTTATTTATTTTCACTGGAAAATGAGACAGAAGTAGCGGGGAGATGTGGGTGCAGGCAACATGGAGGAAAGGTAAACGTTGTTCATTTGCATGTACTACCCACATTGAAATGATACAAAGCCGGTTGAGAATCGGCGAAGTTCCCTTTTAACCGCAATTACAACATGCGTTCTTCTTTATAAAAAAAAACCCAACCTTGCTCCTCTCGTTTCCACGGCACTAAGGTTAGCGTGGATACCGGGAAACACGTCTTGGGCAGGATCGGAGAGGGTGAGGTGGACTCCAAGGTACTCGCTTTCTCCTCCTTGTCTGTCTCTCATCAGAGCCGGGGCTCGCTCGCCCGTCTCGCCAGTCGCTCGTCATATGTGTTACATTGTCACGCCTTTTTTTTACTATCTATAGTAAAAATCCATTATCCATTGATCCACCCATCAATTTTGCTTTTTCGGTCGTCCTGTCCATCCATTCATCTTTATAGAACAGACAACTTTCCCAACACAATGTGGACAGAGCACTCACACCTGACACCCACTGACATCTGATTGGTTGAGCCTGAAACCCACTGAATTCTGATTGGTCAATTGACACCCACAGATGTCTGATTTGTCAAACCTTACACCCACTGTTTTGTGATCGGTCAATTATTACCCACCGACACCTGATTGGTCAAAAATGACACCCACTGTTTTCTGATTAGTGGTCAATTAACACCCACTCACTTATGATTGGTCAATTGACCCCCACAGACATCTGATTGGTCAAACAGGACCCCACTGTCTTCTGATTGATGGTCAATGGACACCCATTGTTTGGACACCCACTCACTCCGATTGGCCAAACCTGACACTGATTTCTGATTGGTCAGTTAACACCTACTGTCTTCTGATTGGTCAATTGACACCCACTAATTTCTGATTGGTCGGTTAACAGCCACTGTCTTCTGATTGGTCAAACCTGACACCCATTGTCTTCTGATGGGTGGTCGTCGGTCACCTGATCGGATCATTGGCCTACGCTGCAACATTTAGTCCGAACGCAAAGTACTTGTTACTATAGTGACACAGCACTCCCCACGCGCTCACACAGGACTACTAGCACTACCAACACTACAGGGGAAAGTAACTTAAAGTAAGTTATGTTCTGAACTCTCTCTCTCTGTCAGTTTGATTTTAAAATGAATGTGGTTTTATGAAACTCTCTTAAGGTGTGCCGTTTGCTGACATCCTTAAACGTATGTGGTGTAATAGAGCTAGCTATATAGAATATAGCAATGGTGAAGATATTACTTATATTCTATACTGAGAGTGTAAGTACCTTAAGCACAAACTACTCTGGTAAATGGACTGCATTTATATAGCACTTGTCCAACCTGTGGCCACTCAAAGCACTTTGCAATGAGTGCCTCACATTCACCCATTCATACACCGATGGCGGTGTCAACCATGCAAGCGATAAGGGTTAGGGTTCTTGCTCAGGGACACCTCGACACTTAGCTAGGAGGAGCCGGGTATCGAACCAGCAACCTTCCGGTTGGCCAGACAACCTACTCTAACCTCCTGAGCCACTGTCATTGCCAAGTAGTGTCTGCAATTGTTTTTTCTTTCACTTGTAAAGCGCCTTGAGATTCATGAAAGGCACAAATCAAATATATTATTATTATTATTATTATATTATTATTAATAAGAATTGTACTTATCTTCCTGTTACGCTAGCTGGCTAGCTTCTTAAGCTATACAGGGCATAGAACCACACTATGTTCTATCTCAGTTGCCAGTGAGCTACTTAAATCATCATTTGAACAAGTCGAACAAGGTGTAGCAGTCATTTCAACATGCTTCGCCTTATCTCTGTGGGTAACTTTTGCTGTTTTGTCGATTCAACGGAATCCATTCTGAGAGCGACACAATGGATTCCACCGCCCTTCGCCGTTCAACAAACATCTCCAGATTCAATCATTGCTTCTACGTCCTCAAACATTTTGCCTGGATCCATCTGTCTATACCTGTTCCTCCACTCTCCACCACTTCACATCGCTTTGTTACATATACATCTGTCTCTTTGGTCCTCACTCTCCCAATCGACTTATCTTCATTCCTCCCTCTCCTCCTTATCTCTCACTCTCTCGCTCTGATATGATCTCACTGTCTCTCTCTCGTAACTCTAATGGTATGTGTCTCTCTCTCTCTCTCTCATGATGTCTCTAGTAACTCAAGCTGTCTCTCTCTCTCTCTCGCTCTCAGATCTCCATTAAGGAACACCTCAAGCAGCTGACGGACACACACAGAGACTACATGCTACTGCATGGTCAGTACACCCACGCACACACACACACACACACACACACACACACACACAGTTACACACGTGTAGATTACAGATTCACACACACCATGGCTGTCAACAGTTCCTAGGATTCACAAGGTGTGTGTGTGTGTGTGTTTGTGTGTGTGCGCGCACACGTGCGTGTGTGAAAGCATCATGGCTCATTAGTGTGTTTGGTGAACCCATGTTGTCCTAACGATTTGTTGTTTCCCCATCTTATTTTTTATCACTGGAAACCAATATGAACCTTGACCTCAACCACTGACCCAAAATGGCCTCCACGCGCTACCCAGCTTCCCTATGAAACTTCAGTTGAATGTGAATTCTGGTAGACAGAGAAAAAATGGTGTTCTAGTGACAGGAAATCACACCGAGAGTTCCCGCACTTTTTCATCAATCGATTAAACCAAGACCAACCAATAATTGTATTGTGTTGTCCTGTGCAAAGAGCAAATAATTCCCTGCACATATTGGCAACAAATGCATGGCAAAATGAGTTTCACCATTCGATCTAACACTATTGTTTCATGATCCGAACTGTCGATATTCATCTGGCCTACTTTGGTGTTCGGATGTGGAACTTTGCGATGTTCTTCAGAATGTTCTGGAATTCTAGAACACGTAGTTACAGCTTGAAGTCCTCTGAACAAGAGCTAATCAAAACGTAAATCCTTTCTGACGTTTGTTGGTCTGCTTCCACAGGGTCAGTGGACAGCCCCTTTGAGCAAGGCACCTCTCCCAACAATGTGCCTTACTACATCAAGTAAGTACGGATGAGTAGCACGCAGTACCTTAGCACTGGTTCACATCTTTTGTGCGATTGGGCTTTTTTGATTTAATACTGTTAACATTGGCTACCAAGCAAGGCTTACAGAAGTGGCTTTTCATAGAATTCCCATTCCAGGTGGTAACAACTTACTCTAACATGTGACCGCTTTCTAATAACAGCCATAGGTGTTTTTTATGCAGCAGCTATGAAATAATATTAATATGAGTCATAATAATATATGTCGCAACCTGAGCCGAAACTATACGCAACATATTTAAGACATTTAGATATTTAACAAATTGGTGAATCAAAAGGTTTATTTAGCACTTTATTTTCTACTATAAAGTACCAGTTTCTACAAAAAAAGCAAAAGTCGCTTTTTCAAACATAACCTTTGGCGCAAAATAAAACATATTCACAGAAATGTGTTGTTGTTTTTTGTAATTAATTGTACAAGAACCTATGTGACCAGCGTTGACCATATGTTCAATAAACAGCAAGTATTAGCAGCTGGCTACGAGTTTGAAATATCTTAAAAGGTTACAGTACTCCACCATAGTGACGTGCACCAAATGATTGATTATGTAAATAAATGTACATGTAAATAAAAAAGACAAATAGTTTGGCACAGGGCAGTTGACTGAGGCGCTCGCTTGGTGTTGCTTATCTAATGTACTCGTTTAGCGATCTATCCATTCATTCATTCATTCATCCGATCATCACATGGATTTGTTTGTCATGTTCCATTCGGCCATTCATTCATCTTTCCATCTGTAATCAATGCATTCCAGGAGTTCAATATTAATATGACCCTGGCTGAGATTCATTTCATATTTTCCATCTAAAGGATGCACATGATTGACTCTGGTTAGTTTACGTGACATGCAGGCAGACTGAAAACCATGTTACTTACTGCACGCTGTGTACATTTTGAACACGCCCACCCAATTTGTGTTCCCCAAATGTTTGATGACAACTTTGGACTTAGTCGAGTGTTTTTTAACGATCAACAATTGAAATAATGTTGTCTAACCCCAAGTCTCGCTGCAGCTCTCGCTTAATGGGTTTGTGTGCTAGCATGGCAAACGCGTTTACACGCTATCTCACTGACCAGACTGATCCTAGTGTGTGATTGGTCGGCCTTCTTTCTGACTCTGATTGATTTGTGTTTTCCTTTGGCGATTTTGGAACTGACGACGCACCATAGAGATGGAATGTCATGTGGCGATAGGAGGTTGCTATTATCGGGTCCTCGGAAGGAGTTTGGACGTTCATTGATCACGCACACATCTCAAAGAGCGGTCCTCAAATTGACCCGCTTCTGTGGTGTGTGAGGATAGCCAAAAAACAAGTAATAGTTATAGGTCAAAGTAACCTCGACCTTAGTCAAAATAAGATGAACTAAAAGTCCCACAGGCCAGGACAGAAACTCAGATTGTGCTAACGTGTTATAGGAATATTTACCTGACCCGGGAAATAGAAACCAAAATATACTACAGCAGATTCCCGGGCAATGTAGTAATATGGTTCCAGCAAATGTTTTTTTCTTTCAGATAGTAGGAAAGGGTGTTGGGTTTTACGTATACGAGCACAAGACGATTAATGACAATATGTGGACTTCTTGTACCTGTAAGACCACATGACCTTCCAGCTCTATATTTGGTTAACATGATGAGAGAGAGAGAGAGAGAGAGAGAGAGAGAGCGAGAGGAAGTGACAGATTTTCCTCTCTACATGCAGAGAGAAAGCTGAACCTTTTGTGATGACCCAGGCCCCGTGAGTGACAGCACACACACACACACACACACACACACACACTCATGTGTAACACTCATATGTGTTACACACACACATACAGACACACCCATGCAAAGACACACACACACACACACACACAATCGCACGCGCACATACACACATATGAACACACACACGCATAAACACGCACACGCACGCACGCACATGCTACGTGTTCTCCAGGGCCTTGTTTGTTTGGGGTACCTGAAATGAACTTCTACATCAGCAGAGTCTGTGAACCTGCGTGTGCACCTCGTGTTAATCCACTGTGTCCGCTATGGGGGCACAAATCACAGATTACTGCTTACCAACCAAAAAAAAAAACCTGTTTCTCGTCTTCCTCGCTCTTGTAGTAATTTGAAGACGGGGCAGAGTCTGAGCGAGCATCGGTAGCGACCGCCTCCTCTGGGAACTGCTCTATTTAAATGCTGTTATTCCTCCTTCACAGCCACTGTTGTTCTCTGCTCAACCAATCGGCGTATTTAGGATCGGTTGTTTCGATATTGGAGGTACATGCATATTAGGCCTCTAACAACAAACACAACAAAACATAATTCCCTGTGTTTAAAATGAATCCCTAATTCAATATGTCAAAGACAATATTTTCATATTGGTATTATTAAACTTTATATTATTATTCATATTTTTTGTGAAGAGCACCAACAAGGATGGGTGTTCATTATATTAAAAGGTTGTGTCAGATGTTAATAGGCCGTTGAAAAGGATAGAGTTTTACCCTTCTTTAATTCATGTGGGCAAAAATACACACACACACACACACACACACACGCCTGGTCTGATGGTGATGGACTCTCTCTGCACACTGCAGGCATGCGTCTCCTCATCACAGGTTAATGGAAAACTATCGAAGGATATAATCAGAGTTCAGACTCGGCTGGATTGAAATTACATTCTCATTTTCTCTCTTTCTCCCCTCCTCTTGCATTCTCTTTCTATCTCTATCTCAGTTCAATGTTCAATTAAAAGGGCTTTATTAGCACTGGAAAAGTACATTTAGGCCTACATTGCCAAAGCACAAAAAAAGTTAAATAGGATTAGCCTGCTAAAATAAGAATAGAATAATAGCTAATATTCTTATCAAATCCATCTATATATATATCTCTCTCCCCTTCTTCTTAAACGTGGATTCCAGGCAGTAGTTAGGCCTCTTTGTGTTTGGCATCAAACTCATTTAATAATAGGCCTATATGTGTGCTATAGAACATAATATAATAATAACGGGTCCATAACCTGCATCACTAAAGATCCCAGTTTGGCAATACTGGAGGTGCACCCCCACAAAAGAAAGTGACAGACACCCTTAAATACCCCCCCGGTTCCTCCTCCTCCTCCTCCCCCTCCTCCTCCTCCTCCTCCTCGGAGGTGAAAAAGCTCGTGCGGATGGTGTCGGGGCTCCTTGGCTGCTTCAGGAACACTGCGCGTGGGGGGAAGGGACGGGCATAGCTCCGCCTCGTCTCTCTGGACAGCCCCTGCAAACTACCGCTGACACACACACACACACACACACACACGCACGCACGCACGCACGCATACACATACACACACACACACACATACACACACACACTAGAAACACGGGCAAACCGGACTCCTTGAGAACGCCTCGTCGGCGGGTGTTTGCCTCGGTTCGCTCCGGGGATCCGTTCACCGCCGTCCGGCCGGGAGACTCGATCGGGATCGCGACATGCGGGAGCAGCTTCGGAAGTGAGTGTGTCTCGTTACTGTGGTTCGGGCGACGGTGGAACAACGCGCTGGTCTCGGTCGTGATGCGGTGGGGCTCGGCGGTGGCGGCCGTGTTGTTCTGCACGACGGGGAGCGTGTCGGCGTGCTTAGCAAGCAGGGGGGAGAATGCGGGGACTGCACAGTCAGGGGTAGCATAGGACCGGGCGGCGAGAGAGGGAGAGAGAGAGGGGGAGAGGGGGGCATTGAAAGCACCGAGGAGAGACGATAGCTTTCCCCACTGGTTAGCCACCGATCTTAGCCTTGATTCCCCGCTAGCCACCCCATTTTCATCGCGTTGTTTTGGCCAACCTGGCAGGTGTGTGTGTGTATTCTTCGTGGTTCAATCGGCTCCAGTGGTGGTTGAACGCTTACACGACAAGCCTGCGGAATAGGGGAGGAGGCATGTCCCAGTGCATCTCAACCCCAGCCCCCCGGTGCTGCATTCCTCCACACCAGAGCAACGCAAACACGGTCACCTCCGTGCTACCGCGCCGGGGAGGACCCAAGCCCCTTGCAAACCATTCGCGACCTCCACGGCGCAGAGGCGTGTGTGTGTGTGTGTGTGTGTGTGTGTGTGTGTGTGTGTGTGTGTGTGTGTGTGTGTGTGCGTGCACGGGCGGTGTAACATTCAATGTTTTGTTCTCTTATTCGGTGGAGCGTCAGTGTGAAATAACGCCCCCCCCCCCCATCTCCCGTTCAACAGGGATATTGTAATAAAGGTGTTGCTAAGCCGTTGTTAAAACCCCAACGTCAATCCGGTTTTTTTTGTGTAAATCCCGAGCCGAGGACGAGACGGCGTGTTGTCGTTGTGCACGGACAGTGCACGTACACTAACGTACACTTTTTCTCTTTTTAGCTGGTGTGTGTGTGTGTGTGCGGGTGGGTGCGGGTGCGTGTGACTGTGCGCCCGCCTGCGTTCTTCTCCTTCTTGGTTTGATGCAAGCTGGCGTGTGCAGGTTTTTCTGGCACAAATGTGACTGCAGATTTGGTGTGTGTGTTTTGTGTGTTGTGTGTGTGTTTTGTGTGTCTCTGTGTGTGTGTGTGTGTGTGTGGTGTGTGTAACAGTGTGATTCGCTCTGTGTGTGTGTTTGTGTGTGTCGCTCTATTTGCTGTGTGTGTGTGTGTGTGTGTGTGTGTGTGTGTGAGACAGTGTGTGTACTCTATTCGCTGTGTGTGTGTGTGTGTGTGTGTGTGTGTCACACGGTGTGTGTGTGTTTGTGTGTGTCGCTCTATTTGCTGTGTGTGTGTGTGTGTGAGACAGTGTGTGTACTCTATTCGCTCTGTGTGTGTGTGTGTGTGTCACGGTGTGTGTGTGTGTGTGTGTGTGTGTGTGTGTGTGTGTGTGCTGATTGGACACAGCCCATAAATGCCCATATTCTCCTCCAGCGGCTTTATAACGGCACAGATGTGTCGGGGCACGTTTGGCTTCCTGTTCTGTGTTCCCGCAAATCAGACCGTAGACCTGCGAGAAGTTCAGCCGACACAATGCTGGTTTTCTGTCGATGTTGTGTGTACCGTGTTGGGCATGAGCGAGGTCATCTCTGCCTACCCACACGTGAGTCACTGCTCACAAGGCCCACTAGTATATATCTGTGGAGGTCTGCATAAAAAAATTGTTCTGGGATGACGGAGGCCTATTTCTTTTGGCGTTTTTGAACATACGCTGCATGTAACAAACACTGCGTTTAACGGGAAGTAATCTTTTGACATGCAGATGCTGCAGTAAGACTCTCATCCAACATAAAATAAGAGATTTGACAGCGGCTTACAGGCGCTTAAAGATGCCATAAGAACCCAATGCCTCCTTTTTCTTTTACTGTGCTCTGCATGAATGGGCTAAAGCCCCATAAGTCTCCAATAATTAGCTCTTTAAAACGATAATGCCAGTGATCAGATTCCCTCTAAACACGCTCACGCACACACACACACATCCTAACAAACCGAAGACATTTCTATCGTTTATTCAACAGTGTTTTTTTCCCTGCTACCTCCATCCCAAAAGATAACACAAATCTCTAGTTCCATATTTCTTCCGCTAATGCGCATTTCTGTAACTTCTTCAGTTCAAACACTTTGTAATCTGTTAAGTGTTAATAGGCCTAACATCACCCGAAACCATTATCGCGCATATATAAAGCGCAGATAAAACCTCCCTCTACTTCCTCTCGGCGATGAACATAATCATATTTGTGGATTTAATAACTCTTCAAGTAATCATAGTTGGTATAGCAAACTAATAGCAAACTGCACAAGAATTCGATGAAGGGATGGCACATATTTCATCGTTCGATAATGTAAATGTAATAAAATGAGCATAAGAACTATTTAAATCCAAAACACTTAAAAGGCAAAAGGGTGCTAATTAGCTGTTGACGCTAAGTTTCTGCTAATGCGTTTTAATATCACAGCGGGTTTCAAGCGTCTTAGACTGAAGGTGTGCTAATCTTGGTTAACTTAGCCTACCTAGCAAGGCGCTGCTCCAAAAGATTCATTAGATGATCATCGAGCCTAAAAGCTGATCAGTTTTTTGGGTTGAGATCCGCCATGCTGGTTGTTTGTCCGTGATTGGGGGACCGTGGTCGGCCCGCCCACACCTGTGTTACGAACAACCTGGATTGGGGGTGCACAGCTCCCTGTGATTGGTGGGCCCCGTTTGCCGTCATTGGTCAGTGTCCAATTTCCATGTGTTTCTTGTCATGGATTTTTCTGGGTGTGAGGAAGTGATGTCACCATGGCCCTGCCTACATTTCCACAGTAAATTATGGGAAAAAGTATGCTGCTAGCTGCTGCTGCTAGCTGCTAGCATGCTCAGTCACTTATGAGGTCAATGAAGAACAGTTCTGATGCTTTTCCACGGTCGACCCCGTGCCATACTGGGACCCATTATTTCCACCGTCACCTAAAGCGCACCGTACTATCAATACTGGTTTTGAGCTCCGGTTCTTGACAAGGTACCGAGAGATACCAACCATGATCTATGGGTGGAGCTAGCGATACTACAGTCTACTTAGTATGTCTACTAAGTGGAAAGTGGAATAAATGTCACCAAATGCCCATATAACACAATCGCATCCCGTACCATTCCATTGTCTCGATTGAGACTTGCAGTTAGATTTAGGTCTTACAGTGTTTGCAGCCTAGCAAACAAAAAGCAGCGTTAGTTAGCATAGCTGTGGTCCACCATCTTGTTTGACGATACAATGGAAATGTCATGACAAACAGCCCATTTAGTTAGTAGCATGCCAGGATACGTTTAAGCTTGAACCAGAACACAAGGAGGAAAAATGACACGCCTAGCATTGGATACGACCATATAAAGTTGCTCACTGGCATTATCTAAACCAATGAGACGATAGAAAGAAGTCGCCACTGCAGCCGTGGGCGGAGTTATCTCGGAGCTAACCTGCTGTGTACCAGGTTAGCTCCAGGTTAGCTCCAGGTTAGGCTCCCAGCGGGAGTCGCCATGGTAACTGAACTGAGAGTAGTCTAAGCTTGGCATCTGAAACCGTATCAGCATCAAACCTCTTTGATGCTGGATCCCAAACATCGCAGTAACACATTTAGTTTTGGATTCGCCGACCGAATCATCGGGTCATTTTCAGCAGCTCATGGGAAAAACCAGTTTGTGCCGGGCCGGACCTCAGGAGCGGTCCGAACTAAGTGGCTGGATAAACACCATCAGCGGACGCTTGTCGCTTAGTGGAGTGACCTTAACCGCATCCAGAAGGTGAAACTCAAAAATAAAAAAACACATCGGTTTAGCTCTCATGCGAGAGCCCATTAAAAAAGGTAATATGCAGGCGAATTGCATTTCAACGTGTGTAATAGCTAAAATACATATAACTAAAATATTGTAACACAGTAGGTACTGTTTTTTAGCAGACCCTTATGTCATTAAGGAGCAGGTAGGGGTTATTTTCCTCAGGGATACTTACAGTTAGACTGCGGACATTGGGGGTCGAAACCCTGAGTCTTTTGGCTGGGATTCAAACACCCTATCCAGACTGTCCATAATGATAATCACACCAACACCGTCTTAGTTAAAGTTGTCCATTGTATTCTCCACGATCGTCTCGCGGCGAGTAGGGCGTTCGACTCCCAGCCGGAAGTTACGGGGTTCGATTCCCCAATGCTCACAGCCTAGAACAAGACGCCTAACTCCCTACCTGCTCCTTATTCGCATGTATCTACAAATGTACTGTAGGTCGCCTTGAATACAAGCGACTGCTAAGTTAAACTGACTCAATTATTATAATAATTATTGACATTGCTGCGGGATATTGCCGTGTGTCATTGGTCATTATCTCTGAAGTGTGAGGGTCTTCTGAAGCAATTGGAACACCAAGCCAGTGTCAATCTGAGCACCTGTTTACACACACACACACACACACACACACACACACACACACACACACACACAGAGCCGTGATGGCTTTTAAGGACTACTTCACTGCTGGCCAGCACTCATCATTATCTCGCGTGTGTGCGCGCGTGTGTGTGCGTGTGTGTGTGCGTGTGTGTGCGTGTGCGTGGGAGGGGAGTAGGAGGGGGGAAATGTGGGGAAGCCACAGCCATAACTGGTGGTTTCTCGTGTGTGTGGCCAACACTTTAAAACACCATGTGGAGAGTCTTGGTAGAGGCTCTTCTGACACGTGCTGTATTTTCTTTTTAAATGTAAATCCAGCCATATTTTTTGGTGTGTGTGTGTTATTAAAAAAAAGTGTAGATTAGTACTTAATTATAATAATAATAATAATAATAATAAGTATTTCAGTGTAAATATTGATT
>OOFB01008606.1:13805-26175 GCA_900323305.1 Trachyrincus murrayi | reverse complement strand
GGGGGGGGGGGGGGGGCGGGGGTGGGGGGGGGGGGTGGGGGGGGGGGGGGGGGGGGGGGGGGGGGGGGGGGGGGGGGGGGGGGGGGGGGGGGGGGGGGGGGGGGGGGGGGGGGGGGGGGGGGGGGGGGGGGGGGGGGGTGTAGGGGGTCATATCGTGAGCTAGATCAGTCACTCCCTGGACAGTCATGGGATGATTTTTTTTCTTTTTTTTCTGCTAATTTTGACTCGGTTTGGTAAAAAAGCGAACACTCCTACTTAATTTGCCTGTGAACAGGAGAGTGGGAGTGGGAATGCCCTGGATCATATCGGCGTGGGGGTGGGGAGAAATCCTTCAGGTCAGAATATCTGCCCCCCCCCTGTATGCTTTCTACTTTCTGGGACGTTATTATGCAGACTAATGACAATGATTGTCTTCTTTTAATACTAGATGAAGCCATGTACGCGTTTAGTCAAAACAATTTTCACCATTGACATCGACACAGTCAGTCTAGCGTTGTATCAATGTTCATATCAAAGCAGTAAAAAAGTTAGACATACAATTTAGCCATTTTGTGGATTACATGTGTAATCAAAAAAATCACTTCACGTGGTTTAACAAAACAATACAAAAACACCTAATTGGTTATTGTTTTAATACAAGCCCAGCTGCTTATCCCCCATGCTTCTCCCTTATATAAAAAACCTAAAAGATGAGAGATCTTCAGACAGCAGCCATACTGGGCTCATCTCCCCCCTGGATGACAAATGAGAGTGGACAGCCCAAGACACATGAAAGGCAGACAACGACCAGTCTGATAATTTTATGTCTGTGTCCCACAAACAGGCCATCACAGCTACAGGCGCGGCCGAAGGAGACGACAGCTCAAACACACACACACACACACAACACACACACACACACACTCCAAATGCACCAAAACACAGGAACAACAACACAGGAACAAGAGCGTGCACACGCACACTTCACTTGACGTGCGTGCCGACACACTTGCATCAGAAGATGTGCACAAGTGGGTGCGTGCACACATTTCACCTTTACTGTGTCTCTCATTACCAGATGAAACCAACCGTGCGTTGATTCACAAAATGGAAGGGAAGAACACATTAGTGTGTAATCACTGAGTCCTGCATCGATTGTGGGGGATGAATTAAAGGGCAAAGCAATATCATCAGTTGGTATAGACCGAGGCTCCACACAAATTACAGCTTCAAGGGGAAACAAGACTACCTTAACCTTACTGTCTGCCAGTCCGTACAGCCCAGCTTATGATGAATAATAACAGTAATAAGAATAGCGGAGAGGCGTCTGTATCGCAGGAAAGGCACATGTACTTTAAATGTAAGACCGCGGCGTCTCTCACACATCTGGGGATTATATTAATTAAGGTACGTTGTCGAGGTGTGAACTCTTGGGATTCTAACTCGTGACCCCTCTGGTCATTTCCAATTCTGCGAGAGTCTGACTATCAAACTAAGACTATCACAAAAGACCTGAAATTAGGCAGCAAGCAAATGGTAGCTAAAAAAAAGTCTCTATGTTGTTGACAGTTGCAGACAAGCTGTAGAAAATGAATGCTAGGGGGAATTTATCATTTTACATTTTACAAAATTCCACATGTTGCACATTGTGCAACACCTTTAATTTTGTTTTATTATTATAATTTTTTATTTTAAATAGGATAGTATGCATTATTTTTGTAGTATAATACATTGTATTATATAATAACCCTAGTTAATTAATCAGCATGAAGCAAAAGATGTAACTCTGTTACACCAAAATGTAACTACACTACAGCCGAAAAAAAAAGAAGCATTTTGAGATAAAGATGGTAAGACGCACCTATTAGCAGCACTGTCCCAACTGCAAGGCCACCACCTATTAACACAAAAAAGCACAATACATGATTATTTAAATAAAACACGTATGGTATTCGTAGATAATAGTACAAACCTAACCAAAAGTAGGTATATTGTGATATATTTAGTCCAACAAATAAAGCAGTGGCAAAGCACGGCTGAGCAAAGTGGATTATCACGATACATCATGTGGAATTTTGTATAATATTGACATACATCACAATATGCCAATTAATTCAGAATACCAGGCCAAACAATCATAGGTTGATGTAAGGATAGTCATGACATCAACGTATAAGGTATGGTACCAGGCTTTTCCTTTGACGATTCAAACCCCATTTTGGGGTAACGTCTTCTCATCATAAATCATTCTGAGTAAAAGTAAAAGTTGGTATCACAAGTTGATCTATATTTCACAACTGAATAATGGCAATAAAATAAGTTACATTACTAAAAACTACTAATGAAAACAGAGCTCTTGAAACAGCTAATATGGCTGCAACTCCAAACCCAGAATTGTCCATGTTCTGTTCACTTTTATTAGGCTACGCAAATAAACTTTCCTATTGAATGGCTCTACAATCAAATAACATGTTCAGCATTACAAAATATGTTCTCGACATGTATTATAAGGATGCTTCTCTTCAGGGAACAATACCCTATATACACCATAACCTATAGGTCAAATATTAAAAGTTTAAGTATGTTGTGAACAAATATGTTCTCTCACAACACTACGGTAGTGTAATATAAAATTTTTTAAATAATTTTAAACTCTCTAAATTCATGTTAAAACACCTAACTAATTGGATGACACGTAATGTGCTATTAAAAACAGTGTGTATGTGATGATCCTACTTTAAACTTAAATGGCTGGGAGATTGACACTTGTCAATGTTGGGGGTTAGAACAATGCAACATGGGGTGAGGAACATTCTGAATTGCTGCAAGACATCTGTTTTAGCCACCTCTGACTCCACTTGTAGCTGTTCAATTGAAGGGTTAGGGTTTTGACAGCTGACTTTGAACCTACACAGTCTGTGCTTTGAACTGAACTATTTCTGTCTGAGTATTTTGACTACTATTATAGTATTAGAACAACAATGTCTCATAATACAGTTTTGTTATGAAGACCTTTTGCCCTGCACCACCTCTTACTTACACTTACTACTGTGCATTTAGCATGCATCATCACTTACAAGATGTACATACAATGGAACAATTTGATCGGAACAATCATCATTCTCAATGACAAAGTTAACCGTACGACACAAGATGACACACATCACAAGAGACTTAGGAGCTAATGCTAACTTGACAGGCTACATTTTAATAGAACACTGACCTATCAAATAGTCGAGGGACGTAACACCGGTCGAGACTATAAGCTGTCCATTTTGAACTGAGGGCCTTGTGCCAGGTATAGAAATCAATTTGCTTCTGGTTTTCTTCTGAAAACTAGTAGCATTAAACGGTGAGCCCACACTCTGCATGGGAGCTGCCATGCTGCCAGGCTGCCCGATGACGCGTGTTGATGTTTTGGATTGTCCCGGCCAATAGGAACGAGTGTTGCTCGCAACTCGACCAATGGGGACGACGATTGTTTGAAGGCTCTCTTAAAGCATATTTTCGGAGCGCCCCATACCGACGCTTTGAATGAGAAATATTCCGGGTAAGTAATAGTTCATTGTAAAACGTGTGTGTGTGTGTCACATTACGTTACTTTACTTTACATATGGTTGCGGAATATCTGTGGGCGTGTGCCGCCTTGTTGCCTGACATGACGTGACGTGCTGGCTCCATGGCAACGGCGCATCATGACCTTGTTAGTTAGTATCTCCTCTCCGTCGCAATATGACAAAACAGTGATTTTGCATGCCTTCATATTCATATTTAATATGTAATATTAAACCCCTTACCGCTGTCATCGTTCATTGGAAGTCTCTTGGGTCGAGTGCTGTTGTATTGTGTTCTGTCTCATAATAAACCTTTCAAACTGAGTAGTACAATAACTCTGCAGGTGGGCCTCTCACATGTTGCAGTGAGACACTACAAGATAGAGGTACCACTCCAGGTACCACTCCAGGTACCACTATGTAGTGGTACCTGGGAACACCCATCTTTCACCTGCGTCCAGTCTCATCAAAACAGAGACCACAGTCAGACAGTTTTGTAGACTTCTGATTGAGTTGTACAGGCCTAATATGGAAAATAATAGCTGTCACAATTGGCATTGGAAATTGTACCAAGGTAGTGTGATGTCATGTCGTTGTGTTCATGAATTGAACATATAGGCCTAATAACCAGCTATTGAAATTGGATGCATTAAATGGAAGTATATAATAGCCTATGCAGCTGACTAAAACTCAAAATAATTAAAAACCCCAATCGTAGGCCTATTTTAAACGTCATAATCTCCTAGTAGCCTGTATGGGCTATTGCCACAAAATCTAAATCACAGAAATCTGTGCGAAAGAGAAGGGATACATGTAGGTTAAGGTGTGTTGTTTTGTAATACAAAATACATTCAAGTTAGGATGCAATTCACTTATACAATAACAGATTAAACGTGTTATTTTCCTTGTTATATTTGAAAACATACAATATTTGAATCATATTTTTCATAGTTGCACTTCTAACTAGTAAAATATGTCAAATTACAGTGTTACTACTAGTTGGTTAATGGCCATGAAATAGGTTAGACTGTAACTTTGGGGTATCAGTTTTGCCTTCTCAAAATCAACTGGAACTTATCAGGTTGATATCTGAATGTAAAATCAGGAATCGGGTATTAAGTCCATCATTAATGGCCTTTTCCTTGTTGGCTAGCTAGGGCAATTAGGAAAGGTTAAGTAGAGTGCTGTGTTTCTGCTGGGTAGGCCAGGGGTGCCGAGACAGATGCAGTATAGCTCCAGAGGAAGCCATAGTCCAACTGCTCACTTCACCGATGCTCTCAGCAGAGGCAGTCCTGTTGTTGAGACAACACATTTGAGTTTCACATGTGTTGACAGGAGACCCAGGGACTATACGTCATGACTGATAACACCGGGCATTGTGGAAAGCTTAAGAGACAAATAAGAAAGAAAATGGCGATGTGGTGACAATACAGTGGGAAAGTTCAATGTATCCCACTGTGCAGTGTTTTCCACTATACCTCCATATCCCAATATAACCTATGAGCTCTGCTGTACTGTTGGCAGTACAATGTGAAGCGGTGTAATCATGGCAAACTCAAAAGCACAAACAACGTTTCCTCTTTGCTTTTTTCCATATACCATCCGTCATTGTGTGTTTTTCTCTATGATGCCAGCAGTTTTTATCGATCAGTGTTTCTGATTGTGCCGTGTAAGGCCGGCAGTCATAACATGTCAGGGGCCTTTCCTGGTAGGATTGTTTTACTTGTCGGACAGTATGGTTAAAAAAAAGAGAGGGGAGATTAAGATCAACACCCTCCGTGTTTATTTAGTGGGTGTTGAAAAGAAAGCAATAATCTTTTGGGTACAGGAACAATACAGTTGGAGTTTAAAAGACGTTTTTTTTCACAACATGACACATTCTTTGCTTCCTCTGGATTTCAACAGCGTTTTTTGTCTTGCACAGCTTTGTGAAACTGTACTAAACAAAAAAAAATGCATACCCAACATTTTCAAATTAGTAGGCATATAAAAATGCACTAGTTGTCATTTAAAAATCATGAACACATACAGGGTATTAGGCTTTGTTAGTAGCTGTGTAGGGACATTGCTAATCATGTAATTTATTTCAGTGATACAGGGTCTGATAACATTTAGTTTCTGGAAGCCCCAGTAGCGAGACTTAGATCTAGATCTGAGGTCAATACAATAAACCCGGTCAGATGACCTCTCCATTCAGTGTAATTGTCAGGGGGCTCCGTCAGCCCACACTTCCTATTGAATTATTAGCAGTTGTATTCATATCATTTGTCTTTTATTTGCTTTCGCTGACCCTCTTGATGGTGGGTTTAAAACCCAGAGCCTCTCGAGCAGTAACCCGGTTCAGCTGTTTCGCGGCTGTGTTACCGTTAGCAACATTGAAAAGAGCAATGTGGATATCAGTCCCTTCAATTAAGCCTTTGTGAGAGACTCAGGCGAGATCAGGGCAGAGATGTGGTTGTCTGGGACTTCTACATCTGTCACTCTCTGTCCAGCCAGGTGTCTGTGCCTAAATCAGGCGGATTATCTCTTGATTGGACTGATAGCCGCAAACAGACACCCCCCCCCCCCTCTGCCTCTATTTGGCAAACCTCCTCCCTTTTTCCATAGCTCACATTAAGATCAAATGGAGCTCTGCACTGCAGGACCGAGCCCCACCCTCCTCCTCTGCCTTCTGCTGCCCAGAGGAAGACATCAGAGAGGGGATTCATTCCCTCTCCGGTGCTGCCTGCTCCTCCAGACTCCCTTCCATCTGGAATCCTCAGGGAGAAGAAGTATATCTGACAAGGGGCTTGTAAGCCTCTTAGCCCCCCTGTGGCCCAGCTCTCTCTCAGCCCATGTTTTCCTAATTTAGGAGTGTAAGGAGAATACAGCAAGGCCCTTGTGAGCCGTTTGAATTGAAATTTCCTTTGTGGTTCTAATAGACTGGTCATGTATATCAATTAGTGCTTTCCGGCCAATGGCTGACTCTGGCCCCAAGAGAGCAGTAGCGGTGGTTCTTCTGTGGATCTTTGCCCACAGCATGAATAATCTATATTTGTTTGGGTGCTTTCTGCTCACCTTTTTGAATAGTTAATAATTATTATGATGATTTCTTTTATTATTATTATTTTTTACTTACATCGCACTCTCTGACACTAAGCGATGAATAAAATCCTACTTTATAATAACACCCTATTCTTGAGCCTTTTTTTGTTCTTGTTATTATAGATAATTTTACAACATAATATTTTCAACCTCCCCTCTCTTTCAGCTGCTTGCGATTGCGATTGTCAGGGAATTGTTGCGTGAGTGAATGGACGTCCCCCTGTAAGAGGATCACAGAGTTAAACACACAATGGGGTGTTCCCCTTGGCCGCCATTCACTGGGGATCCCCCTGTCCTGCCCCTCTGTTTCGCTGCACCGCGACCACAGGAGGCCGTCGGCCACAGATGGTTCTGTAGAGCGGGCCCGCGTGTGCGCTTTTCCCTTTGTTTTCCCATGGACATGTTTTGCATGTAATCCTGGATTAACGGAGAGACTTTGTGTTAATTTACAGCTGCATTACAGCATTCAATTAATGTTAGTGTTGCCCAAAACACGCGGCGGGTATCGGAGGGGGGCGGTGAAGGGATGGTGTGGATCCAACTCTCCGCCACACGGGGGATTTGAAGGTAATGGAGATTCAATCAGGAGCCTCTGTGGATGTCCACCCAATACTGAGTCCCTCTGGAGATCACAACACACGCACGTACACACAACCACACACATGCGCGCACGCACACACACACACACACACACACACACACACACACACGGAAACGGTACACGTTCATGTCAATACTATTGATGGAAAGATTCTACTACATACACCAGACTATTGTTTCTTCACACACTTAAAATCACTCTATTGACTCTCACCGGCACAGTGTGGGCACCTCATAAGGCGGCTGCATATGGACTCTGTCTCTCTCTCTTGATATCAGCCCACTGGTCGTGTGATCCTGTTATGCAAACTCTCCTTAATCCCTACCTATGATGAATGCACACGTGGCAGGAGGGGCGGAAACAGAGATATCACACTGCAGCTGCAGTGTGTGTGTGTGTGTGTGTGTGTGTGTGTGTGTGTGTGTGTGTGTGTGTGTGTGTGTGTGTGTGCGTGTGCGCGTGTGTGTGTGTAATATGTTGATTTCGGGTGTGTGAGAGAGAGTAGGGGCGGTGGGTCTCTCCACTGTGCCATGGGAATGAAAGCTATGAAGGCTGGGCAAGGCTCCTGAACTCTGCCCCGCAAGAGGGACAAGAAATCTTCTCTGAAATATTTTCTTAGAGGGCGTTACAGTGCCGCAGATAGAGAAGAAATACTAGCAATGGAGAACTAGGGACGTAGGGGTCGTCGTGCGGACCTCACCACCATAGTGGAGAGATGAGATTCACATTAACCTCCAGGCCGCCAGCCTCCCAACAGAGGCATTATGAGGCCAGAGGTGCTTATTGGACCCGTCTGGGGGAAAGACACTGAGGCCATGTTTACCCGTGGAAGAGAGCAGCACGCAGGCAGGAATGGGCCACTACTACTTCAATTGTGACCCGTGCTGCAGAAGGGCTTGTGGTTGTCATTGACGGTGATGGTCCTGAGGTGGAGGTCTTGTTCAGGCCAGGGAGATGGACATGCAGCCCAAATAAATAGATCAATCATAGCAGTATACGATGTGGATAAATAAGAGGTCTACGTCTAATACATTACATGATATGTGTGTGTGTGTGTGTGTGTGTGTGTGTGTGTGCGTGTGCGTGTGCGTGTGCGTGTGTCTGCACATGCATGGCGTGTGTGTGTGTGTGTGTGTGTGTGTGTGTTTTAAGAGGAGGGGGTAATGGGATTAGGCGTAACACCTTTGGCAGGGCAGGGAGAGCCACCTGACGCCCGGGCTGTCGGGGATCTGGGAGAATATGGGGGAGAACGGGGGGACCGTCGGAGGAGGAGGCTGACGGACATGTCGGGGGTCTAATCCGTGTCCATCGCTGGGAAGTCATTCCCAGAGCTCTGAGGATTTGGTTTCCGCTCTGCTTGGTTTTGTTAATAATACCATGGGAGGCCGAGCAGACCTGGAGGAGGAGGGGGTTGTGAGGGCAGGAGACGGAGAGAGAGAAGCACACAAAGCATAGGCCTACTATATATATATATATATATATATACATACACCTGGTCTTGTTTTAAGTGTAAAATGTAATATTTTATTGACCAGTGGTTGACTTGGAAGTCAAGACAATTCATATATTAATTTAAGTGTGTAGATGATTTGGGAAAACCATTCTGTCTTCATTACTGACTTAAGTCTTGTGTGCGTGTGCGCGTGTGCGTGTGCGTGTGCGCGTGTGCGTGTGCATGCGCACGCTCAAGAGTTAATGTGCGATGGTGGGGGGATGCGTTGTATGTGTGTGTATACACACTGTGTCACTGTGCAGGACGTTGTGCAAAGATTGACTCACTTTCTTCTGCCCATCCGCCAGGTTGCAGCCTCAGTTAAAAGTCAATACTACCCCTGCAGTGTCGCAGGGCTGTTTACTCAGAAGGCACCCTCTTGTCTCCCACGTGTGTGTGTGTGTGTGTGTGTGTGTGTGTGTGTGTGTGTGTGTGTGCGTGTGCGTGCGCGTGTATGTGTGCAATGCACACCTATTTGTAAGGGTTTGTTTGTCTGTGTACATCAGGTCAACAAACCACCCCCCCCCCCCCCCCCTACATCCCCATCCATTGTGTTGCTATGGCGCCGCCAGGCCTGGTGGTGATCCTGGTTTCGGATGGCGGCCAGCCCCCTGCTCTACTGTGTAGCAGCTCGGCTGGAAGTGTCACAGCTTGTGTGTTTGCTCGTCG
The DNA here is from genome assembly GCA_900323305.1 of Trachyrincus murrayi. Taxonomy (NCBI): domain Eukaryota; kingdom Metazoa; phylum Chordata; class Actinopteri; order Gadiformes; family Macrouridae; genus Trachyrincus; species Trachyrincus murrayi. The sequence continues at coordinate 16,796 of OOFB01008606.1, read as the reverse complement.
CCTGTGAGGAGGAGGTGTTGATTGGGCCATCTTACTCAGGATCAAAGTTCAGAAGCGGTTGTCTGGTGTGAACTGGCTGCTGAGTCCCCGTGAATGAAACACCAGGGAGGGAACGTGGCGTCCAGGCTCAAGGCTCCCTGGAACAGTCGCGGGCTAACCCTGACGCGCTCCACGCTCACAGTATAAACGCAGAAGGTTTTATTCCCGTGTTTTTGGCTTTAGAAGCTTTCAAAGTATATATTGTTACAGTCTTTCTGTGCCTTAATGGACAGGACAGTGAAGTCGGACAGGGAAATGGGTTGAAAGAGGGAGGGGCTGACACCTAGTCGGAATTGAACCTGTGTTGCCGCAAAGCGTGTTGCTTGGGTGGTTAGCGCGGCTAGCGGGTTGAGCCACCGAGCTGCCCCATGGAACACCCCCATGTACGCACACACACACACACACACAAATACAAACACAGTGCACACACAGATACACACACACACACACACACACACACACACAACCACACACACACACAGCCACACGCACTCCCGGTTACCGGTGTGGTTTCTGTCTGTCTGTCTGACTGTGGTGTATCCGCAGGAGGAGATGTTCCGGCGTGTGCTGTGGAAGACCCTGGGCGTGGTGGGCTACACTGTTCAGTACGGGTGCATCGCCCACTGTGCCTTTGAGTACATCGGAGAGCTCGTTGTGGTCTGTATTGATCGTTGTTGACGAACGACAAAGTGTCTCCAGGAAATACCCCATTGCTCTCTCTCTGTTGGTACAAATGCACGTTTGGTTTATTTTTTGGTGTGTCTTTGTTTGTTTCCCAGTGCTCTGGTCCTTCTATGGAGCCTACGATCGTAGACAACGACGTTGTCTTTTCGGAGCGCTTGAGCCGACATCTTTTTAAAATTGAGAAGTGGGTTTGTTATTCGTGATCATATTTGTATTTATTTATTTTACCGGGTGGAGGTCAGTGTTTGTGGGTTAATACATTGAGGATCATTATTGATGTTCTGGTTTGTCATATAAACATCTGTTGGTGTTTTTCTTTCTCTCTAGGGGTGATATAGTCATTGCCAAGAGTCTGTCTGACCCGCACATGAACATCTGTAAACGGGTCATTGGACTGGAGGGTGATAAGGTCTGCTCCAGCGGCCCCTCAGACGTATTCAAGACCCACACGTATGTGAGTATGTCTGTTGTCACTACTATACACACTCCATACGCTGAATCTCATAACCATCTACATGCCGTGTACCACTAAGTATGGTTCTCCTCTATACTCTATACCTCTATAGGCCTCGAAACCATTTAGAAGCTTTTTTTCCTTGAACAAGGAATTAGCGATTAGCGAGGGGAGCGGTGAGTGAAGAAATCCTAAAGTCAGTCTGATACTCAACGCTTGATGGTTTGTTTCTCACTTGCATGCTAAAGTAATGGAGGGAATCTACATGAATGATGGAAACCGCCTCAGGTTCTCTCTCTAGATTTCCTGTGTGTGTGTGTGTGTGTGTGTGTGTGTGTGTGTGTGTGTGTGTGTGTGTGTGTGGTGTGTGCGTGTGTGCGTGCGTGCGTGCGTGCGTGTCTGTGTGCACTCTAGTGTATATGACTATAGGCAGCCATGGTTGTTTACATTTTAGACCCCACACATTCATTTTGTGTCATTGGTCAAAATAGCAGCTTTTGACAACAACTATATTTCCTCAGAACAGTGATAAAGCCGGGTAGCGAGCAGGGGGGGTTTGGGGAGGGGGGTCTCCAGCGGTGAAACCACTGTCATTGCTTTTCTATTACTACCGTCCTCGACGCCCAGTGCTCAGGCCTGCAATCTCTCTGAAGCCTGTTAGAGTTAGTGCCAGCCGAACGGACAGACTGATGGCAGGGCGGAGGCGTGCGTGTGTGTGTGTGTGTGTGTGTGTGTGTGTGTCTGTGTCTGTCTGTGTGTGTGTGCGTGCGTGTGTGACATGGAGAGAGTGAGGTATTGAAAGAGATACGTCGAATCGAAAGTGTGCAAAACCAAAGGTGTTTGTGTTGCATGGCTTTGAATTTATTGTGTGTATGGGATTTTCCGAGGTATGCTATTCTAGGGTGTAGGAATACACGTACGTACGTTGAAGCTCAATGAAGAGCCATTTAGTGAAGAAACATCGGCACTGGTTTTACCTTCGCTTTAAAATATGTCTACTGATACAGATCCAGTGACACTGTATCACGCCACTGAATGCATCAAGGTGAGTCACTATGTTTTACAGATGAGAATATACTTTGGCATCAAACAAAGTGTATCTTGCTTGGACTTGCAGGTTAATGTACACATTCACTGTAGGTGCATTTCCACTGCACATTTTGTTCAATTCTCCAGCCAATATAAGATGGGTAAAAAGCAGCTGTATTACAGTATAGTACAATCTTCCACGCCGCTGGGGCACTCTTTATTTATTTGGTTACCACCAAGAGCGCTAACAGGGTTAGCGTCTGTGTTAATCAAATGAAGGCATTACGTGACAGCATATGAGGAAAGCGAGAAAATACCCGCCGTCCCCGTAAATGTTCCATGTCCCTCGAGGACGTGTGTGTGTGTGTGTTGTGTGTTTAGCATGGTGTGTGTGGACCTGTGAAAGGCTAGAGATTAAATTTTGGAGGGGTGTTGGTCCCTTTCGTCACCTTCTTCTCTTGTGCCCTGACAGACAGACAGACAGACAGACAGGCAGGTCCTTCTCCACCCTCTGAAATCTAACAGGAGACTAATTGCTCTGTCACGTCGGAGGAATCGCTTCTCGGTTTGAGCTCTCGTGTCAAAACAATGACACATGATTCTCCCCCCCCCCTCCCCAATATTTTAAGAGAACCGGGGAGGGGGGGGGCAAAGACAGAACGCTTTAAAGGGGGCGAGTAAAATAGACGCACTGACAGAAAAGGGGAAAGATGAACAACGAAAGAGAGAGCGAGGGAGGGCGGGGTGGGGGGGGGGGGGGGGGGGAGGGGGGGGGGGGAAAAAAG
>OOFB01008600.1:12612-29942 GCA_900323305.1 Trachyrincus murrayi | reverse complement strand
CGTCTGAGCTTGCTTGGTTTCATATCACATGAATACACACGCACACACACACAACCAAACACACACACACACACGCACGCACATGCACACACACACACACACACACACACACACACACACACACACACACACACACCCACACACACACACACACACCCACACACACACACACACACACACACACACACACCCACACACACATACACACACACACACACACACACACACACACACACACACACACACACACACACACACACACACACACACACACACAAACACACACATACACACGCACACACACACACACACACATACACACAGGCACACACACACACACCAAAACACACACATACACACACCAAAACCCACACATACACACACACATACACACCCACGAATACACACACACATTGTCTAGAACAGCTATGCGTTCGGGCCACAAAAACTAGTGCTTCTAGCGTTCTTCTTCTGATTCATTACCCAGAAACTCGGAGGGTCGACTGTACAGATTCAATGAGAACATGAAGCACATCGGACAACCAAGCAGCACTAGAACATCCAAGTCACTGTACTTCAAAACACGTAAAGATGCACATGAGTGAGGAGGAGGAAGAGGAGAAAGACGTTAGGAAAATGAGTTCACTTTGGTCAAATAGCGTTTTGCAATCTGGTTCAGGGATTTGGTTTTTAACTCAATGAGAGGAAGAGATGCACAGGCCCGCCGTATCGGGACAGTTAAGATAGCAATCAGAGGAGTGCTGCTTCCTGACACAGTAGATAAGGTTGACCTTCGCATGCCTGTGATTCATAGTATTTCTGTAACTCACTATCGCCACACAGTGAGCCTCACTCCTCTGCAGTCTTCCAATACTGTATACCGCATGTACTACTTGACCTTGTACGTACATGTAGGTACACGAACAACGGACTTGAGGTCTCGGCTACTCACGGAGTCGGCTGCTGAGGGACTCGGGGAGCGAGAAGGCCCGCTTGGACTCCGACGGACCCTTCACGCTGTCCCGCAGGGAGCGCACGCTCTTCTGGCGGTTCCTGGCGAAGCGGGCCCGTCGGATCTTCCACATGGCCGCGTCGCTGAGGTTGGCCACGTTGGTGCGCACCGCTGTAATGGCTGCCAAAGAAAGTTTGTTATTTGATACATGTGTATCAACTTATAGCGCCATAAAAATGCCAGGCAAGTTTAATAATATAGCACCCTTTAAACACCAGGCCGATCACAGGTGCTTTACCTAGGCAGGAATTACACTGTAAAACATTAAAAGGGCAACGATGAAAAAGACAATCATTTAAAAGAGAAATGTAAAATAAAAGTATAAGACTAAATAAAAGAACTAAGTAAAAGAATAAATATAATAGTGTCGACATACATTTTAATAAAAAATGTATATCTAATATTAGATATGTATATCGATTATTTGTATGTGTAAAACATACTTTGACGCGACAATGTGATATTCATATTATGGGTTTAGAGCATAGATGCATATAGCATGCACATCTACACACTGGTGGGGAAGGGAAACTCCTTGTTGCAGTCGAGGTGCAGCTGGGCCTCCAGGGACAGAGTCTCAAAGCGGTTGACGAAGAACTCCCAGCTGAGAGCCGGGATCTCCTTCTTCAGGAAGTGGAGGAGCAGCAGCTTGCTGAGGATGATGGGGCGGTCCCGCACCACGGTGTCGAACTGGAAGTCCAGACACAGACACAAGCCCTGGAGAGACACATACACACACACACATACACACACACACACACACATACACACACACTATGCATTATTGTACACTTCCATTCATGGTGTAGTTGCTGTTGTAGTAGGCATTTACAGTCAGTGACTCTTCATGTATCATAATAATATGGAAACAGTGCTGTTGTTCTGTGGTTCTGCTGAGTAACGAGGGCACCTGTAAGGCGGGCCTCTTGATGGTGTCCAGGAGCAGCCGGGCCCGGGTGGCCACGGCCGGGTTGACGTCCTCCACGGAGGCCAGGAAGCAGCAGAAGGCGTGGGCCAGGGAGTACTTCAGCAGGTGGTTCTTGGTCACCGAGCCGATGTCCAGGAACCGGCAGAGCACCGCCACCTTCTCCACTGTGGGGTACATTCACAGAGAGTACGTGTAAATATGTGTGTTAAATAGCATTTAAAATGTGTTGGGATATAGTGAAGTCATTGAGTATTATGCAGGAGTTCTTGATCAACAGAGCACTTTTCATTTTGTCCCTGCTGTTGACAGCTGGGAGAGTATTAAATATTTACAGGCTCTGACACGGAGCAATATGAATTATGGTGTGGGAATTGTGTAGCTACGGTTCCTACACTCTTGCAGCCTGCAACCTGACCCTCCGATGTGCTTAACAATTAATACTGCTACACCATTCATTCTACCCTTTTATTTTATTTTATCTACCTATTTATTATTAATCAAGAGCTTGTTCTACATCATGATGGTGCTCAGTTGTCCCCACTAGGTGTCAGTATTGTACAAGATTTAGGCTAGGCTCTCTGTCAAGAAAAATAACGTTTACTTCATTATACAGTATATTGTTGCTCCGACAGCTAGATGTATGACCATCTTTCAACAACCTTTAAAAAACTCATTATATAAATAGAATCCATTATTACGATACATCCTATGAAATACATTAAGGATTAAACCATAACAGTGAATGCTGTGCTATTTTGCTCATTTGCATTTTTGAGCACATATTGAGCACATATTTAGAAAAACATGTGCTCAATATGTGTCTGCATCGTTAAATTCCTGACTTCATTTCTACTTCCTATGTGGTAGGTCTGAGGGAACCTAACCTCTGTCTCTGTCTCAAGGTCACACAGCTCTTCCCTGCCAATCACAGGGAGGCGAGAAAAACCTTATTAATCCTGCCATTGCTCTTCGCTGCCTGTGTGTGAGCCGCATGGTTACCATGACAACGTGGAAGGGATGAGACATGGGCGGCCGGGCGTACAGGCAGGCAGAGGTTTATGGACCGGAGCAGACTAGACGAGGGGGTCTCCTCCCTCATGTTTCATTCATATAGTAAAAGTGCAAACAACTGATGAAATACCACCACGTACCATAATGTCCCTGTGTTTTCCCACCACGATGCAGCACTTTGACTGCTATCATGTGTGTCTATCTAAACACGAGAGACACTACATATTACGACTAGACCGAGAGTAGGCACACGGACTACGGGAGCGGGAGCCGGTCGGTCTGTGTGCGTCTCTCACCGGCTTCGAAGCGCATCTTCCAGTCCTTGCTGTTGAAGTGTGCATCGATGAGGTTCCAGAAGATGTCGGCGCCATTGGAGAGGGAGAGGGCGTGGAGGAGCTGGGGCACAGCCAGTGATGCCAGCTGACAGAACTCACACTTCAGGATGGACCACAGGCTGCAGCAGCGCCATCACACACACGGTTAGACATGGATACACACACACACACACACACACACACACACACACAGTATACAGTACATTTCCAGTATACATACTGTACATGCGTGCATGCGTACACATGTGCACACACACTCACACACACACACACATACACATACATTTCACAAAATGCCAACGCATACACCATCAGCTATGGTTAACACGTATACAATAGAAACGACTTTCTAAATGACTAGTTTTCTCATGTCTAATGTCATATTTTGTTCCTGTGTGCCCTGGCTTAGCGGTCACACACCTGGGGATGAGCATCTTCTCTTGGATGTAGGCCAGGAAGTGCGGGTGATCTTTCCGAGCCAGGTACAGACACTCCCCGTGCAGACAGAGGATCCTCAGACAGCTCAGCATGTTGAACAAAATGTCAGGCTCCTCACACTTGGACATTTCCTGAACAGAAGACACAGACGACACGTTCTAGTGAGTCATCATAACAGTTACACCTGCTTTTGTTTTTGTAGTATTCATGAACAGCCAATTCGACGTTGTTTAGCCCTTATTTTAATCGGTTACAGTCTCACAAGGCTTCACAGGCACGCATGATACGGCATGACTAGTGACATTATATTGAGCATCACCAGTGGATGGTGGGTCCAGTTATATTGAGTTGAGTTTGAAACCGGTACCTGCAGAATGGTGTAAATGAGCTTCAGAGACACTGGTAGCTGCTGGTATGAGAACTTCTTGTCAGAGTTACTCCTCGTGGCTAGGGAAATAAACAGGGTTTTAATGTGAGAGAGATGCTCCCCAGGCCAAGGACTGATCTTCTTTTAATCTTCTTTTAACTCGCCCTGCACTGTTAGCATTATACAACCTCATGGATCAAGTAGGAGCCACTGGGAATAAAGTTGTACTGAGAGATGCACGCAAAAGACTACACACTGTTTCATTTGTAGTTTGTATCTATATTAGGAGCATGTAACACACATCGATAGTTGTTATCTATATTAGGAGCATGCAACACACATTGATATAACAAATATGTAGTTTTTATCTATATTAGGAGCATGTAACACACATTTATATAACACATATGCATGGCAATAACTAAGCAAGTAGCATGTTATGATCTACTTAATTTTAATTGGGCATGTTGTATTGGGAAGTTGTATGTATGTTAATTGGGAAGCCTGGTTTAATTAAGAGTCATGGTGTATATCTTAACATGTTAATTAAGAGTCATGGTGTATATGTTAACATGTTAATTAAGAGTCATGGTGTATATCTTAACATGTTAATTGAGAGTCATGGTGTATATCTTAACATGTTAATTGAGAGTCATGGTGTATATGTTAGCATGTTAATTAAGAGTCATGGTGTATATGTTAGCATGATGTGTATGTTAGCATGTTAATTAAGAGCAATGGTGTGTATGATAGCATGTTAATTAACAGTCATGGTGTATATGTTAGCATGGTGTATATGTTAGCATGTACTCACAGGGGTTATCTGGGGAGTGGTTGCTGGCGTTATCAGTGCTTGTGCCGTTTGGGTTGTCGCCATCCTCCGTTCCAGTTTCAGTCCCCAGGGAATAGTCTGTCTGAGGCAGCAGCAGAGTCTCCTCCAAGCTGTCAGTTGGTTCCTAGAAAAGACATCCGTCCTCATTAAGAAAAAGTTGCAATTTACTTTGAAAGTCACGCTGTGTACTGTAAGATAGCCACTGCTTGTGGAGCATGATGTGCCTAGTTGCTATACATGACCTAGCCCTGAGACTTACTCACTACAACACGGCTGAGATTTAATAATAATATGTTTTTATTATTTTTATTATATTTCTAATTATTTTATAGAAATAAGTTTATGCTATAGAAAAGGGTAAAAGCAAGGGCTCAATATGATCAGTTTGACTTATCAGTTGTTAAATTTGGGGATGAGACGTAGTGCAGACATTTCAAAACACATAGTTGACCCGTACACACATATTTGTCAGTGTGTGCGTGCATGCATGAAGGCTGAATACATTGTAGTCATAAAGAATGTCATGTAAAACCATTTGACATGATTGCTGAACCATAAGTCAGCAATCGGACATTGAACGGCAATCTTTCTCGAGGGCTTGTGAAGTTTCCATGTCCACCGTCTATTAATATACATTGAACTTCTCATATGTGTCTCACCACCAAGCGGATCTCCTCCCGGGGGGTCAGCCTCTCCAGGAGCTCGCAGCCCAGCTGGTAGCACAGGATGCTGGACTGACACAGGCTGCACTCCAGGGCCTTCTCGTCCTTCTGGCAGGTGTGCGAGCCCCCCCACGGCGCCTGGAAGACGTTGTTGATGATGCCCACAATGTCCTTCCCCAGGCTGCTGTCTAGGCCCAGCATCACTCCGTCGTCCTGGAGCTCCATCTGGGGAAAGCGCCAGGAAGGAAATCAGGGAAGGACGCAAAGTCAAACCCCCGTGTCTGTTGTTCGCTGTCGGATCCCGCGTGGGTTGACCAAGCGACGGGCATCGGCAGGATCAACATGCTAACTGCTGCACCTGTGTGTCTGTGGGCCTGTGTTGTTGTTTTTTTATCTACTATTTAGGCATTTAGACAGTCTTATCCAAAGATGTCTTTGGATGAGCAGGTAGGGGTCGTTAGGTAACCTACTCAAACATACCTACAGATAGACTGTGGCTATTGGGGCTCAAACCCAGAAACTTTCAGCCGGGAGTTGAACACCATAACCACTAGTCTATCCTGTGCCCAAGTTTAGCTGTTGCAGTTTGCTGGAGCGGCCGACAGTGACCTGCCTGAGCCTCTACAGGTTGTGATTGATGCGGGGGGGGGGGGGGGGGGGGGGGGGGGGGGGTTGGGGGGGGGGGGGGGGGGGGGGGGGGGGGGGGGGGGGGGGGGGGGGGGGGGGGGGGGGGGGGGGGGGGGGGGGGGGGGGGGGGGGGGGGGGGGGGGGGGGGGGGGGGGGGGGGGTCACCTGCTTGAGGATGAGGTCAAACATGAGGATGAAGCAGCCCAGGTTCATGTCGTCATCGTCACAGTCCAGGTCCAGGGCGCAGTGTCCCGTGGCGTGGCCCAGGTTCTTGAAGGGGCTGCAGTGCAGGGGGCTGTGGAAGGGGCTCCGGAACGGACTGGGGAATGGGCTCAGCGTGTTGTGCTGGCCCCGGCGACCCGGGTCCGAGACCACGCTGACCTAAATCACAAAGCGTACAACGCTGATGCACACTTTGAATACGCCTTGTAGAATATGGTGGCACTGAAGTCTAGAGCTCTGCTCGGCTCAGCTCAGAGTCTCTGTGATACGTCTGCGATAGTCGAGTTCAATTAAGCTTCTTAACAGAACTATATTTAGACTTTGTCGGTTGCTATGGCAACTGATATCCCTGTGAATAGTAGACAATAGGAGACTGGCCATGATTTTTTTCTTTTTGTAAATGTATTCCCAGGCACTGTTTTTCTCACTTATCATTTTCTATTTTCTTTTGAGTTTTTCGGAGTTAGGGTCAGGGGTCAGACGGGAGTAACTTTGGCAGAGCCATCGTCACACTTACCCTGCGAGCCCCAGTGTTGCCGGTCAGATCTGAGACCCTGGCTTTCCTCTGATTGGCCAGTTCTTTCACAGAGTTGACCCCATCGGAGAACATCCCAATTAACAGCTGAAGAGGAACCACGATATCCAGCTGAGACAGAACCTACACCCAAAGCAGAGACACCGTAAGAAATACAGAAAGCAGCATATTCACTGAGGAGACACACAATGATAGAGACAGGCCACGATTAGGTAACTCGTCTCATGATGTGTTCCTGCTTCCTGAGACTGATCTACGGCTATCCCTTGATCACAGTTGTGTCTGAAAACTTGAAAGCTATCCATGTATGTAGGCCAGCATGCTGTGTGAGCTTATGGAATAAAAAAAATTTGAAATCCCTCCTGCCTCTCTCTCCGCCTCACTCTGTGACCCAGATCCATATTCAGCAGGGCCCCCTGCCCAGACTCTCACACACGATGACAACCTGTTCACTTCACACGTACTGTGGACAGATCCACAGGCACAAAACGGCCACCAGTCTGGAGGACTGCGCCCGTATGTGTGTGTGTGTGTGTGTGTGTGTGCCCTCACATGCAGCCACAGCAGAGCCTGCTCTTGGACTGACGCTGGGTAGCCAGAGAATCTGCAGCTAATGAAGCCAAACATCTCTTCCATGGAGAAGGGCAGCGGGCAGAGCTCGATATCAAACATCTTACTGCAGGGAGAAGAAGACAAAACACTACAGTTCCCATAATCCTTTTCAACTGACATTTCATTTTAACAGGTAAATAAAGAGGCTCCCACATAAATCATTGCATTACGATAGATAAAAACATAGAATTAAATAACAAAAACGCTGTGGGTAATGTGTTATATAGGGTTATATTTCCCCCGTTGACTATATGAAAGCAGGGTTAATGTATGCAAATCATATAGCACAAATTATCTGAAATAAACACAAAAAAACGATTGAATTGTGCATTGCCTATACATTTTACCAGGCCTCCACATAAGGACCACCAGCTGCTTGTCTTGTGTAGAGCTGGGGGAGAAGGAGAAGGGAGAAGCGTACCTGAGCACCTCCCGGAACTCTTTGAGCTGGTGGTCTGGGACCTCTGTGCGGATGGCCTCCAGCCACTCGGGCATGAAGCACTCCCACAGCGGCTGGCTGATCACGTTGTAGGGGATCAGGCACAGGATGCGGTTCAGTCCCTCCTTCAGCTGAGTCACAGTGCTGCAGGACTTGTCCCAGTAGCCCCCTACCTGGGGAGCGGAGAACACAACATGTGCAGCTTTAGCGTTTGTGTTTTGTTTTCGTGTTTGTTGTTCAGAATTCGGAATCGGAAATTGTATTTGCCAAGGAATTCATCTCGGTGCAGGTGTCAGCATTGGTTCAGGATAAAAAATACAAATCTAGAATGAAAAGGCTAAAAGGATAAATATAGGAACATAAATATGAATACTGTTTGTGCAGTATTTGCAATTCAATATGCATAATATGCATAATTAAAGTGTGCGACAGATCACAGGGGAGAGATACGAAAAGTTCTGGTCTGTTCTGCTCTGTTATTTATTTTATTGACCAATGAAGCTAAATGCCTAATGACTAAATGCAAAACACTTGGAGAGATCATTTTTGTTTTGTGTGGCTCATGAGTATCTTCAGTAATTCCTTCGTTTCTTCATTGTTCTACAAAACAAATGTAAAGGTTTGAAATATTAATTCTGGTCTCAGTGTGAATGTTATTACTTCACAAATGACCAACCATAAAACAAATTGTAATTACTGTTCAAACAGTAAAAAATATGATTTTCAATACGAGCAACAATACTTAGTAATTAGTAAGTAGCAACACCTTTCAACTGTACCACCACCAAAACTACTGTTATCTCTGGGCCAATTACTGTACGACACACAGAGACTGTCAAAATAACTGCAAGTTAACATTGTGCATATGGTGCTAAGCCTTGTGTACACACTGCAGAGGACATGGCTCATGGGGCTGTGCTGTTTTTGCATTGAAATCAGTGATGACTAAAGGTCTTGGCAGAAGAGATAAGAATTTTAATGGTGAGCCATCAGTCAGTGGTTTGGAAAATGAAGCTGATCTTCAAACGACGTTTGGTCTGTGTAGCAGTCTCCCCTGCTACATGCCACCTAAGTAGCATGTAGCAACACACACTCCACAGCCTTTTAGAAATCGAGGACGTTAGTTAGCTTGGGATGTTAGACATCTCTGCTCATTCTTTCTTGAAAGCCAACAACATGGAATAAACGAAAACAGCAGCAGTTGATGAAATTATACTTAGCGTGAAAACATCCATGTACCCAGAATTGGATTAAACAGTGTGAGGCCTCTGGGGGCATGCTGGTCTTAATAATCACCCACTACCCCCAAGCACCAAGACAAAATCGTTTTTAGTAGTCTTTCTCCTCCCTCCCCGTCCTCGGGGTGAAATCTCCATAGGGCGAACTAAACAGCTTTCCTCTCAACCATAACAACCACGCCTAGAACTGATCCCTGCTGTTCAGCACGACACCTGATGCTTGACACCTGTTTTGACTAACCAGAACCCCTGCAGGTGAGGTGGCGTTAGGTGGGGGGGGGGGACAACAGACACCCTGCTAGGAGGACGGCTGCATGTGATTTAGCAAAATAAACACGCACACACACACACACACACACACACATTTTGACATGATAGAGGACGATTGTATAGGTCATCTCACCATGAATAAGACCAAGCCTCCAGGCAGGCTTTAATGTCTTTTAGGTGATTCATTAGTTATTGATTAATTGATTCTTTGGTTCATTTGTTCATTCAAATCGTTCTTTCTTTCTTTCTTTCTTGTTATTCATCCTTCATTCATTCTCCCACTCACCCATTCACCCATTCATTCATTCGGTCTTTCTTTCCTTCTTTCTTTCTTTCTTTCTCTTTCTTTCTTTTCTTCTGTTATTCATCCATTCATTCACCAATTCATTTACTTATTCATTCATTCATTCACTGGTGGTATGAAAGAAGTGAATGGCTACACTACTACACTAGCTGATGGGGTTGCAGTGACTGCTGAATCAGGCGTTTGCCTCCCTTGTGATGAATATGTTAATCGACTTTATGACTCTCCCGACTGCTGCTTCCAAACAATGAAAACACATCATGTCCACAATGCAAGTGCATGTGGTGCATTATTCATTGGCTCCATAGCACCACCCTGTCTCCACGTCTAAACAACCTCTTCTCATCGTAACCCTGCAGGCTTAGCTAACAATATCCTTCACAAACATGACAGTGTGGGAGAAATATCCACCGTATATAGTGTACATATGTATTTAGCAATATCTATTTCTACCACTATACAAATGTATTTCTATGCATAGATATATAGGCACTGACTATGAAGATACTACATATAATGTATACAGTACAAAGATAAGCAAGGAGGCTGTTTGTCGGTGTGTATTTGTACACATGTACACAATGCTGTGCATGGGGTCCATCTGTCAACGCGTCGTTATCTATTGTCGGTTAGCCTTTCTAATGGTTTTCATGGGAATGAAAGGAGAGGTTCTGAAACGCTGATGAGCCTCCGTGCTCCACCCTCTTGACCACGCCCGAGCCCATGCACCCGCTCCACCTCTATTAACACACACAGCCACAGCCATTGTGGCTCTTAGGACACAGCCTTACCCGGGCAAACTCCACGGGCTTGGGCAGCAGGCACATGACCATGACGTCGAAGCGTACGTCGCACACGGTCTTCAGCCACTTGGTGACGAACTGGGGCTTGAGCTTCTCCACCAGGCTGCCCACCTCGTCGTCCATCATGTAGGCGGTGGAGTGGAACCACTGGAACACCATGCTGACCAGCCGCGCCAGGCTCTCCGTCGGCGTGTTCTCGTTGGGCGTGCACAGGCTCACCTGTAGGGTGGGGAGTGATGTGCAGGTAGAGGGAAACGGAAGGGAACACGGTGCTTATTTCTATAGCCATGGGGGAAGGATAGTCTATTGGTTTTGGGTGTTTTACTCCCAGCCCAAAAGGTTATGGGTTCGAATCCCAATGTCCTCCGCAGTCTACCTGAAGGTGTCCATGAGCAAGCCTCTACCTGCTCATTACAATGACATTTATCTAAAAAGAATTAATGTAAATCACATATAATAGCCACGTATCACAATCCAGACTAATCGTATGATATTTGATAGAAAATCCTAAGCATATAAAATATGTGTTGGAAAAACTTGAGATCCCAGTGGGAAACTCTGTGGGAGAGGGTGCATAGCAGGGATCCCTAGTTGGCCATAAATAATGTGATTTTGAGCATTAGATGATCGGGCGAATAATCAAAACAAGAACTGCTACAAGATTCACAGCCATAAGAACCTCACGCAGCGTTAGTTCCGCAGGCGTCCTTAATCTCACCCACTGGTTCACACTGAACACAGACCATATCAGCACAAACACACACCAGAAACCAGATGCCAAACTGGCTGAGGAGGCGCTGGTCGTGCTGGTCGTCCTCCTTGTTGTCAAAGTCGATGTTGTCCAGGGAGTGGTGGGAGGCGGACAGGCCCATCTGACGACGCCGGTTCATCTCAAACTCTCGTTGCTCGGCATGGATCTCCGCCTCCTTCAGAAGGCTGGCGAGGGGGAGAGCGAGAGAGAGAGAGAGAGCGAGAGAGAGAAAGAGAGAGGGAGAGGGAGAGGGAGAGTGGGAGAGAGAGAGAGAGAGAGAGAGAGAACGAGAGAGAGAGAGGGGGAGAGAGACAGGGGGAGAAAGAGAGGGAGAGACAGAGATAGAGGGAGAGAGAAGACAGGTGTAAAAGGCAGGCGAGGTTAAAAAGGAAAGAAAGAAGCAGAACTAGTCACTGGGGCCTGACATTCCTTGTGAAAAGACATTGTCGTTGGTCTGTCACCTTCCACCTATTGTACTCTATGATGTGACAGACTCTGTGTAGGACTCCACAGTTACAACAGGACGTGTCAGCGTTAGACGAGGTGATCAGAGCCCTAGGTGGGAGAGTACCTTATGACGGCCTCCACGGTGCACACCAGCTCCTCCGCCCCGCACTCGCGGGTGTTGATGGGAGGCGGCGAGGTCTGGTAGAGATGAGTCTCTGCCGCAGCCCCCACCTCGCTGCTGTGGTGGTTGACATGGCAACGCTTGCAGTAGCGGACAGGCCGGTTGCCATGGCGCCCGCAGCAGCCAGCTGAGAAGCAGGTGACAACCGCCCTCCTGACGTGGGAGCTACAGTTCTACGGAGGCCAGAGGGGAGAGAGGGGAGGAGTGAGGGGAGGGGTGGGGGAGATGGGAGAGAGGGGAGGGGTGGGGGAGATGGGAGGGTGGATTGTTCTTGTGGATCTGTGTAAATGGGTGTCATGATCTAAAGGTGTGGGGGGGGGGAATGTTTCTATCTTTCTTTTTTGCTGGGTAGGAAGTTGCAATCACAACGTATTCATGGTAGACCCTTCATGGTAGTGCCCTATCCCACCTCAAAGTCAAGTAATCCTGCCAGTGCCCACCCGGCCTTGAGTGTTTAACTAAACGTTAATTAGTCTGCATCCACACAGATAGAATATTTCTTGTGTTTAGTCCCCATGGCGTCTCAGGTTTCTAAAAATAAAAAGGGTGGCAACAGGGGACTGACCTAATCTGATCTGCCTCTAATCTTTGTCCATTAGGGAGATGGATTTCTGACAATCAAATTAACATATACTTCCCCTGAGAGAGTCCTTGCCTGCACTGGCTCTCTCCTGTTAAACAACAATAAATAAAAATAATAGATGTATACCAGAGCAGTTGGCATTATACTCTGTACTGTAATGAGTAGGGACAATGTAATGTTTGTGGTGAATATCATATAAATATTCTATATTTCTATTCTACATAAGTCAGGGAGAAGATATTTAAGGAAAGGTGAATTCAGAATTGGAACAAACCCTGGTCCAAGTTTTAAGAGCTTTTTTATATTTTATATAAAGAGAGTGGTACACAGTGGACTGTAAATGATGGACCAACTAGCAGAGAGCGATAGAGAGAGAGATAGAGAGACGAGGGCAGCTGTTTCCCATGACAACAGGCAGGGCAGCTGCTCAGCTTGACGGGGGCACCTGAGATCACCACACCCCCGTTTCTCCCCGTGTCTCCGTGGAAACCGCGCAGGGAGCCCTTTTGTTCCGGACCGGTGCGGTCCGGAACAAACATCACGCCCTGCCGGTTCATTAGAAATGATTCTGGCCTCTCAGAGACACTTCAGTCAATAGGGTCATTAAAGAGCAGCCTTTACAAAGTGCTGGATATAAAAAATATATAAATTGTGGGGAAGCGTCTCTCTTTAAAATAGTGTGACCTCATTCATTTGTATAATAAATTCAATTTTATGTTATATGTTCCAACCTTTTAAATGGGATTCTGGTCGCAGAGCAATATTAATAAGAGGCAGCAATTCATGGTTTCAAAAAAAGTTATTAAATGCTCAGGATTATGGAGTGTACTGTATGTGCTGATGGCAGACAATGATAACACCTTGCAATTTACAATGCAGAGATCTTACCTTCTTTTGACAGATGGCAGATATCTCAGCTGTAAAGAGAATCAACACAACTGTTAAACACAGAGAAAGAAGTGTAATACACAAATTCGTTATCAAACCATTTGTGCTATGACTGTGTGTGTGTGTGTGTGTGTGTGTGTGTGTGTGTGTGTGTGTTTGCCTATCTCTGTTTGAGGAGAGGGGGACAGGATATGGGGAATAAACATTCTATTCAAAATCTGTATTTGTTTGGGGACGCTCACCTTGGGGCAGCAGAACGTCAACGAGCCATTCAGGGTGGTCTCTGTGAAGGTCAGAGAAATATTAAAAGCAGTTGTTGGCTAATGCTAATGCTCCTATATGCAAATCAAGCTAGCATATAGCCCGATCTTAACAACTTTATGAGGAAATTGCTGTTCTACTGTCATACTGTCTTGTCTCTCCTCCAAATAAAGATCAAGATAGCTCAACAGGAGATGTTCAAGAAACATGATGGAGAAAGGGAACATTGTTATTTTGCTGTGATGATCTCATTAACTGAGCAAGAGAATTATGTAACCATGGCGATAGTGCGTCCCCTGGGTTAAAGGGAGGAATAATGAGACAGGAAGGAGAGGGTGGGGGGTGGATGCATGTTTGAAACGGTAAACCATTTGAAGGAGGCGGGCGAAGGAAGGGAGTGGAGGACGGCGACAAAATAAGAGCGTACCCTGCTATTCTCTGACTGCATTCCTCACAGGTGTAGAGGGGCGGCGGCTTGTCCCCCAGGGCAACAGAAAGAGTAGGGTCTATGCACATCTGTAAAAAACAAAATAAAGGTTATATGCTAACATGCATATGGATTATATTAACAATGTTCATCATGTATATGTTTTATTTTACAACAAAATAAATACATGCACACCGTCTTCGTATTTGTAAATATATAAAAGAGTACAGCTGTCAGTTGCTGCTATTATTTATTATACAACATTTCATGGTCTTAACCAGAAAACCTGCATGCCTCTTACCTGTCAGCCCCCTAGCCTTACTGTGGATGGCTGCACACATATGCCATGCACGGCTATCTTTTGATCTGTGCATGGCCCTGTACTAAACCACCGTGTTTATGGCTTTACAGCTCAGATGGTTCTCTATAATTTACAGTTCTGAGTGGATGGCGTGCTGTCCTCAAGGTCTGCGCGGGGTCAGTACCTCCAATTAAGGCCCTGTTACCCCCTACACCCCCTCCCGCTCCTGGTAATTGAAATCCAGCCCTGGCCCGTGGCCCCCCCTGCTCCTACTTTATTTGTCCGTTTTGTGTGCAGTTGAGCAAAGGCGGGCAGAATAGATGAAGCAGGCCAGGCAGGGCAACAACAACCTCAAACAAAGGACAGGAGATGAGCCTCGAGTGAGACTGATATCACCAGGGCACACCCTGATTTATTGAACCCATGAACTCAGCAATCTGCCACATTTTACTCACACGCCCCAAGAGGTTGTCCGCTGACTTTTTACTTAAATGTTTGATTCGTGGTTCATTTACTTTCATTTGGCCACCCGCGATGGTAGGATTAGGAATAAAAGAAAAAGAAATAAAATGACGAAGATATCTCCTGAAGTCACTTCTGACGCTTGTTTTTGTTTTTACCTTGACAGCAGGTTTGTTAATGGCATTGTGGCACTCGATGTGTTGACAGTGGATGGGGTTCCAGGCTGTAGAGACAAGGGAACGAGAGTAGACAGACAGGGGAGATAATTGGAACAGGAACCACATAGATTCTCCTCCAGCGGTCTATATAGGAGTGACAGGAGGAGGCTGACCTGTGTACTGCAGGCCCCTGTACTCGCTGATGGCTCCTGGGGGCTTGAGGTTGGGCCAGTAGTGGAACAGCATCTGCACGGCCGGGGGCTTCACCTGGGATGGTCCGTAGGATATGACGTAAAGCAGGTCCTGCACACACGATGCTGTTACACACTCTGCATAGTCACCACGGAACTATCTGTACTAATGCATTTAGAAAGAGGATAACTAATATCTTTCGTGTTATTTATATCTTTTAAGATATATAAGAACATCTCGATAGATTTACACTAAATAATACACTGACATTTTGAATAATATTCTTTTAAATTATGACATTCTCATCTCTGTTTGAGATGGAACTTTAATTAACTTTAATTAAACTTTTAACTTTAATTGAATCGGACACTAATGACCCTTACCTTCCACACTTCCTGTTTGTGCTTCATTAGACACTCCAACAGCTGACAGTGATACACTAGAAAACACAAGAGAAGAGGAGGAGATGAGATGAGAGGAGAGGAGAGGAGGGAAAATAAGGGAATAGGAAAGGCGAGGAGAGGAGAGAACAGAGTGATAGAAACAGTTTAAGCGGAAACGCGTCAACTACTTATTTATCAAGGAATGCTCATAAAACCTTTAGCGTGATTCACATTCTCAGCACTGACATATGCTAAGTGGTGGTTTACCTGGGTTTGAGGTGTACTGCATGGCTATCATTAGCATAGAGGAGGCAGAGAGATTGACATACGCGGGTACACCCCCATCCCTTCGAGTCGAACCCACTATAGACAAGAAAAGGGAGAGAGAGAGAGAGAGAGAGCGAGAGAGAGAGAGAGAGAAAGAGAGAGAGAGAAAAACATGATAACCACTTGAAAAAAGTGGAAGTTCTCATTCGGCGGGGATGGTGTTAATGGTATTGGTGGTATGCCACTAGTTCATGAATGTGTGTGTGTGTGTGTGTCCACGCGTGTGTGTGTGTGTGTGTGTGTGTGTGTGTGTGTGTGTGTGTGCACATGTGACGACTTCCATGTAGGCGTAGGGCATGATCCCCTCAGCCGACTCAATGCCTGTAAGCATTAGCAACATAGCTTTCGATTTCTAACTGTGAAAATCAATTTACAAAACACTTTTTATACTTTCACGTTGCTGTTGAACGCAGTGCGTTTTGATACTCACATATAGCCATAGGAAGAAAAGAGGTGCTCAGGTATTCAATGATGTCTTTGTGAAGGAAAGGGGGAAATGTGGCTAAAGTGGAGATCATAGTATAGGGCAAAGTGCTGAGAATATCATCACTGAGAAAGGGCAGGAGGCAAGTTGTAGTGTAAAATATGGACTGTCCAAGATCTGATGAGAAAGGGGGAAAAGGCAAAAGACAAAGAGAGATACACAGACACTCATTCAATAAATCCTGCATACAGTATATACTGTACATACTGTGTGCAACTGCAGTATGATGAATAATTACAATACATTCATTTAAACCTTTCAAATTAAAAGCATATCACAGAAAAAAAGATATCTAATATCTCATATTAACTTTTGCAGTAGACAATGCAAAAGCCAACAAAGTAAAGTTTGCCCTTAGCAAGAAGTAAAACATTCCACACAAGGCGATGCTTTTCACGCATTTAGATCTTTTTTTTTTACAGAGGTAAAATATTCATGAAAAACAACAGCAGTCCCACCACCCCCCCAAAAAAAAAAACATTGTGTGAATAACTTTAAAAAGAATTTCAATATTATAAAACGACATTGCTGACATTAAGCTACAACGGCCAGTGCACTAGCATATTCGCACATCACAACAACATCGGCTTATTCAAAAGAACACTTGTTTCCACTGTACACCGCGTCACATGCAACCAAAGTGTGACACACAGAAGAACGGGCCCGTATCTGATAGATCCGATCAGCAGTGATTAGGAATCTTTTGAGTTTGACCGGATCCACCAGCGTGCTCCCATTCAACCCCCGCCCCCCCCCATGCATCACTCGCCATCCGGAGCCCATGGTGCGTTTTTTTTTCTCCGCTCTCGCCGTAAACCAAAATGCAGCCGTGGCTTCATGCAGGCAGGAC
>OOFB01008600.1:0-11976 GCA_900323305.1 Trachyrincus murrayi | reverse complement strand
ACAAGGGAAAAAAAGAGACAACAAAGACACAAAGAAACAGCACATTACATTGAAATGGCGCTACAGAGACAGTGTAAATAGAAAAAACAAATCCAGATAGACCCCACATAGGATGCAGTGTCTCACTCTAGTCCTTTATGTCACTGAAGGGCACATTGTTCCCTGCTTTAACTGCTCAGTGTGTCTCGCATTCAAAGTTCATCATCATCATCTTTCTTTGCTCTTTTCAAAACTGAAAAAAAACCATGAGCACAAACTGCAATGATCACTGCATCTCATGCGTATCTGGTGACAAGGAGCAAAAATATAAAGAATGGCATGTTTTCAGTGGCAACCCCATACTTCTCTTGGACTGGGACAGTGAAGGTCACTGTCCATCAATGGTTGCCATCATCCAATCAAAAATCTTGGCGGCTACCATGAAAATAAGCCAATAGGAGGTGATTTTGTTTTTAGTTTGTTGGGGCTGTCAAAGATGGGAGTGACACCAAATTGGTTAGGGGTAATACAGAGGTGACACTTTTGAAACATGCTTCAGCCAGTAATAAACATGTGTGTGAGGTCAGATCAAGTGCTCATAGGTCACAGCACATGTTTATTGCACCAGAGAAAAAATGTCCGTATGCATACTTATGATACTGTACCAGTATCATTAGGAGAAATAATGAGATCCAACAGGCATATGGATTCAAGTCTCTTAAATAAATGTAATAACTAATCTACGGTACGGGGAGGAGAAACTATAATGACAAAGGAATAGGGTTGTATCAGGAGGGGGATGACTTGGTTGTGGGGCTAATGGGGGAGGGATGGACATTTGTGTTTGCTGTCCCCTGGGGAAGGTGGTGGACATATTTGGAGTTTTTTTTTTTTTAGAGGAAGTGGGGGGGGGGGGGGGGGAGAAAAAAACAAGAAAGGACTAGTTGGGTTTTAGCGAGAGGCGTGGGGAACAGGGGGGGAGGTTGTGGGAAGGGAGTGGGGCAGGAGACTGTGGCTCTGTTATGACACATTGCCAAGCTGTTCTATCAGACAAATGACCGGGATTCACCGTGAGAGGCCACGTTTTATAGTGATGCCCATCTACTGTTTTGTCAGAGGTCACTCCTAGGAGTTAAGGGTAGAACAAGTAAGGTCCAAGGCCAGTGAATAAGGGGATTTCTGTCATGATATATTATGTGGGAATCCACACCATAAAGACATATCAGTGAGCCTACACCATTTTACAGCCACCAGTAGAATTAAGGTCATACATGTTTTGACTGATCCCCTCAAAGTAATAGTCTGTGCAGGATTTGAGTCGTGTGGATTGAAGATACAACTGCATTTTACGCAGTGACTCAATGAAAAGAATTCAAATTCAAAACTTAAAAACTCACACAATATTACTTTTTTCACTGGCCATTTTTCATTTAGAAAACAGTATTAATTTGAACAATGAACATTGAAATCAACATAGACACACCCATACACACGCAGGCAATCATACGCATTGAATATACAGTGCATGTATTAACATATACAAGCATACCTACATACATACATACATACATACATACAAACGACACAAAACACACACGCAACACGTAAAACACATGTAGAAATGCACTGACACAGACATATGACATTCATTGGCTAGCAATACCTTCACATATATAAACCTAAATCTAAATAAAAACCTATTCAAAGCTCAATAATTACAACTATAGCTGCTAAGTACCATAACAACTAAGCTAACACTGCTATAGCAGCTAAGTACCATAACAACTAAGCTAACACTGCTATAGCAATCTCTTAAATAATTATTATGTTAAAGGAATTCTGACATACGCTTGCTCCTTGAGATCTACGCGCTTCTTTCCTATTCTTTTTTTTTTGCCCTTTTTTCATATTTTCTTTCTTCAAAGACACCCAAAACATTGGAAGCTTCCTAACACGGGTGAACATATCCTGAACATATCCTTTTCTAAGGAGGAGTATACTCTTGTGTGTTGTGAGAACACAATATCTCCATGAATGGGGAAGCATTTGGCATCTAACAGGGTTATTCCTTTCACCCTGTCATGCTGTCATGACAAATCAAAGACACTATCACTATCACTATCATTTTCTGTCACAGCCTACTCCATGGATATACATAGTCCCAATGCCCCATAGTCCTTGGGCCATCCCGCAGCAATGCAAGTATCAAAGATACTCTGCAAGGAGGTCTATATAAGTATAATCCATGTGGGCTTCAGGAAAACACTACGGCATTAAAGCCAGCAGCCAAACCAAAATAGATTGCCCCCTAAGCCCTTAATATCAGTAATAGTGGGGCACAGAGACTTTCACTTGCTAAATCCAAATGTCTCCTGCTACATTAGCTAATACTGCATGTTAATACAGTAGTATTAAGGCACTTCCAGAAGCTGTTTGGGATATTAGAACTTTGAACATATGCCCTACTCGTGTGTAGATTTAAAAAAAATAAACATTCTGTAAAGCTATATGGGAAGGAGGAGACAAGGAACGGATAACTTCTAACTAGGTTAAATCAGCCGTCCAAAATGGCTGCTGATTTGACCCTTGGTGTGGAGGTGAACATAATATGTTGGTCCCTCCACAGGCTGAATACAGCACCCATGGGAGTGAGCTGACCCTGCAGCCACAGGGCCAGAAGGGTCTGGCCTCCACTATCCCGCTGGGGGAAGGACACAAGGAGCTACGCCCCCCCCCCCCTCCAGGGATGTGTTCGTCCAACAGGCGACCAGCGAATCAATAAATATCACTGGCTCATCTGACTCTACCGCTCCAGGAACAGGAACGCCATGCCATAGCCCAGTCCCTATAAGGATATCTGCGTCATGCTCTAGCATATGCTAAGGCATATGTCCCCAGAATGTTTGCATTCATCATTCAGAACTAAGCGGATCGAGGGGTTATGAGAGTGTAATCTCAAGGCTGTTTTTTTCTTTCAAGGCAACGGATCAAGCTGGTCAATTGCTTTTCGTAAATCGTAAATAGGTTTTCGATTTACATTAACAGTGTCAGTGTCTTATACATCCCTTTCTAACACGCTCATCTATCCCTAGTATCTATCAACTTCTCTACTCTTCTGTACTCTGAGTATAAACCCTATTTCAACACACCTGGATAGAGGAAACTATAAATATCAAAGATTTCATAATCCAGTACTTCACCTGTTGGCTCCGGCCCAGTGTACTTACCTGAGTAGGGTTTGGGAAAAGTATTTCAGTGTGTTTGCAATGTCTGTTCCAGAGGGCACAGGGTAAATATTGTGTTGCACACGGTTGTGATACTCTTGCAAGTATCGTATCTTAGAAGCAACTAGACAAAACACAGAGTAATACGTAAATCAACTGCTCAGAGGGCAACAAGAGTATTCTTTTCACTGTAAACCTGGAACATGGCGGCAGCAATTCTAATGTTAAACTAATGGTTTCTGTTACCATGGCACCCTGGCTCTCTGGCTTAGAACAGGCGACCTTTCAGAACACAAGCTGGGGCACAGTAAGCCCAACAGGCTCTCATAGCCTCATGGCTAGCATGACTAAAGGGTGGTCGGTTGAAATCCTACGAATCCTAGAATTTCAGATGTTGCACAAAACAAGTATTTTATTTTAGCCTAATGATGTGCTATTCACAAAGGTTGGTGTGTGTGTGTGTGTGTGTGTGTGTCTACTACTCATCCCTTAAGCCACTACTATGTAAATGTGTTGTGTAGTTTGTTTGTTTTTAGTTTTTCTACCTTAGATGAAGGCAAGGTTAGAGAACAAGAAGGTTATGTTTGTGCTGTCTATATGAGTTTAGACAATAGCACCGATAACTTCTTCCCTGACCTGTAATAGCAGCTGCAGGCTGTGTATATGTGCACACATTAGTTTAAATCTAGAGTTATATAAAAAAGCAACATGTCCTTCATTTAAAATTAAAATAACATTGATGCTACTGTAAATAGCAACAAAAACAACAATATGAAACAACATCGAGTTAAGTCAAACATAGGCCTACAGGTTTGTTCCACGTTGAAAGAATACATTAATACAAATACAGTATTATGGACAATATCTAATCCTATACATATACATATCTACATTGAAATATAACCAGAAGAAGGTGCTGTTCACCTGTCCAAAAAACGAAGAGAATGCCCCACTGTAGCTCAAGCATATGATGTCTGAACAAACCATGTTACTGATCAATTTAATGCCACCATATTGTTTAGTGAATCCCAATATGGTCAAGTCGACCTTGAGACTATAATACACAGCATTTCACATTGCTCGCTTTCGATACGTCAATAAAAGAAAAAGAAAAAAATGCTGTATGGTGGCCGTTTTATATTTTCTTCCTATTTTCTATTCGCTACCGGTGTAATACAGTGCAGCGCTACACTGAGCCCTCGAGCAATCCTCTGCAGTGAGAGGACGTGTTGCAACCTGCCCTGGCAACCGTGCTTTCATCACACCAAGGACAGCTCCCTTGTTCCATTAATTCATTCATTATACATACAAAATCCACAGTTCAAAAAAAACAATAACAGAGGCAAAATACACGGAGTGGTACTTACACTGTTCTGCCTTCGTAGACATTTCGTAGGCACTTTTAGAATCGTAAAGAAACAACACACTGTCAATTGTTTTCTCCCCGGCGCCGTGTTTCCCTCCAGTCGTGAAAAAAAGTGAATATACCCTCCTCGCGCCCGAGCTCGGCTTGATTGT
Organism: Trachyrincus murrayi; assembly: GCA_900323305.1. Classification (NCBI taxonomy): domain Eukaryota; kingdom Metazoa; phylum Chordata; class Actinopteri; order Gadiformes; family Macrouridae; genus Trachyrincus; species Trachyrincus murrayi. The sequence continues at coordinate 7,255 of OOFB01008600.1, read as the reverse complement.
ACCACTTGTGAAATGGATTTGTTAAAGGTTGGCGGCAGTGGTAAAAGCGCAATTTCCCGAGCCCCTGCACCAATCACGAACACGAAGCATTAGGCTACATGAGCCAGTTTTATGAATTGGGGAATGTATTCACCCCCCGATGCCGGTGAAAGAGAAATATTGATGCAGAATTGAACGTCATAGCTTGCCAAATGGACTGCTCCGGCTTTGATAAATTGTCATTCAAGAAATTCTTCCAAATCGCAATTTAAGGTGACGAAAGATGAGGGGTAATATCATTGACCCTTGAGGATGTATCTTAACTGGACTTTTATGTTGGAGTTATGTTGGCAATGAGGCTTGTACACTGAAGAGGACAACATATGCAACAGATTGTTGACACACTGGCTTAATCTGCTTTACCTAATGACGATAGTAGGCTACGCACTTCTCTTTTTTCTAAATCTAGTGGTTATTTTGTGAGTTCGTAGGGAAAGTAGGTGGCATCAACTGTGTTATTCAGGATCAGATAAAAACAACAGAAATATTACATGTTTATTTTATGTGATTAAGACAGATTACAGATTCTAGCCAGAGCATGGTTTTGACCAAAATATTTTCCAAAACATCCTGTGTCTTGAGTCTGGTCCTGAACTGACCCCTCTGCCTGGGTTAAACAAACAAACTATTATTATTTTCAAGAATCCATGTCAATATGTTATTTATTTCCCCTGTGCTCAATGTTTATGTTTTCTTCCTTAGTGTCATTAAAAAAACACAACGCAGTATTTTCTGGTATATATATTTTTTGGTATACATTCTAAATTAAAAACAATACACTCAGAGAGCTGTGCAACACTTCCTCACTCCTTTGCATGAAACAGAAAATATCATATATGTTCACATCAGTTACATCATGGCTTTCAGGGTGAGACTGGTCCCAACGTCAGGGTGGAGTTGATGGTGGTGGTCTTTGACGGTAAACAGGAATGTGGTGGAGGATCCATCCTGCTGGAGCCAGGAGCGTCATGGCAAATGTGACCAGTGTGAAAATGGACTGCTGTGAGTGGAGCAAGATGCACATGGAGGTTAGCAATTAAGCTTGGATTAAATACACACACACACACACACACACACACACACACACACACACATATGTGCACGCATGCATGCATACACACACATATATTTGACTTGGTTCTAAGCCATGAATACGTTTGCATGTTAATTTGTTTTTGTTTCTTTTGTTAAATCTATCTTTCTAAAGACTGGAGATATCTCAAATGAGGAATTAATATGTGTGTGGGGGAAAGGTGTTAATTAATTGTTCAATTGTTTCATGAACTAATACAACCCTTCACAAATAAAATCATAAAAATACATCATACTCTTTTTACATTGTTAGATAATACACCCTGTGGCTAAGGATAATGCTAATTGACAGTCCACATGCTCAAGCTCAGCAATCATGTATTGAAGCTATAGGCTATATGTAAATTATAATAGTTCTGCCTTTCATGTAACCCCAATGACCCCAAATGTAGCTGGTTTTTCCTACCATTGGTCCAATTGAATCCTTGGGTGGTTTGCTGTAGATGTTTGACCTTTGAAACAGCGGAGTGGCATTCCTGTCGACAATGGACCTGGTCAGTATGGATCTCTTCAGAAGAGGAAACATCCCTTTGCTTCTTTTCTAAGTGGCTACACTGGAAGGCAAACATAAATTCTCACATCCTGTCAGATACTAACACATACTCCCTGCTTCCATCAAATTCCCACCACTGTTCCTGGGAGGAGTTATCTCCATGGGTCCAAACAAGTAAATATTGTTGTGACCACTGTCTCGTCGAGATCAGAGATCTTGTTTTCCTAGGGTTGCCATTCCTCTGACTCCACAGAATGCAGGATGTATTTATAAGGATTTAGTTATTATGTGTTTCCGATTTAAAAAATATTTAAATGACCATTTTGTTTGTCTAATACTCAAAGTAATATGAGCACATAATAGAAAAGCAAAGATAAAACAGACTGGTTATTGTGAATAGTTGTATCTCTATGGTAGATACATATTAAGTTAATACAGACTGAACAGTTGCAGGGTTACTACAGGGTTAAAATGAAAGTAAAAACTTGACATGTGAATGCTATGTAAAAAATGACATTTACAATAATCAACTTTACAGCTACTATCAATTTTTACTAGAAATGATGATGATGATAAAAAAGTATAAATTACACCATATTATATGCAGGCTAATCATTGGATGCATGGTTAAGCTATTTTGTGTATTTTGTCGCCATCATTTGGAGGTTACTGGAACTTCAGTATTGTAGGCTGAACCGGACTATACAACTACTGGGTTATATCTAACAAGACAATTAAGAAATAATACATAATCCTGAAATATATATGTAATTAAATGTACGTAAAGCCTAGCTATATAATAATTCAGACACATTTAGTATAAAGCTAAGATTGTTCGAGATGGGACAGTAAACCATAGAATAGAATACAATAGAATACAATAGAATAAAATAGAATAAAATAGAATGGAATCCGATACAAAAATCAGATCTACATCTGATTAATTCAAATTTCAAGCGAATTACCCGCCACGCAAAAATACATACTTGATCATTACTGCCTTTAACTGACAGGTAGAGGTCGCCCGAGAGCCTGTTATCGGATAGCTCACCAGCAGGCCTCCGGGGCGAGTCAGCACTGGAGCAGGCCATAACATCCACCCAGCCGAGCGCTGGGGCACCACACACCGAATCGACAATCAAACGGTTTTGTCGGGAATCCCTTTGGAAATACGGAAAATCGACCGAAAAGTCAACGAAACTGGAAATCAAAGCCCGATTACTAGTCAGTCGCGGTCGTTGACGTCGACCCGTGGGGGGGGGATGAACGGAGTTGGAGAAAGAAGGTGTTGAGCTAGACATTTTTTTTTTTTTCCCCTTCTTTCTGCCAGGGACAACTTGAGTCGTGTGAACTGGGAACACTGTCGAAGCTTAAAGGCACACGAAGCAAAAAATAACGGATTTAACACTCCCGAAGCGATGGTAAATATGGATAAAAGTCTACTTTTCAACAGTTATGTCGGCTATTACTTGGGGTGAACCGACTGCGTCGTTATCGGGTCCAGTCAGAGCACCACAGACGGATAGCCTAGCCTGTTGAGACTATGCTACTCACTACTGTTGTGAACACGTTACGTGCACTTCGGCTCCGCTACATTGCCGAGGCGAACCGCATGCCTCACAGGCTTTAATAGCCAGCATACAACTTGGTTGTTGTTTTTCTTAACACTTTAATTGACCGTACAAACTGTGGAATAATAAGCCAACAAACGTAAGTAGCCCGAAGACAATAGCTCCGTGGTCGTAACTCCGTGGTCTGTTACGTGTCGTATGTAGCTAGTGGACTCGTCACGGTCTCTGTGTAACAACCGGGCACGGTTACATGTATGACGCCTGCGATGTAGATTACCGTATGATGAACAACGGTGTACATGTTCGCTGTTGTGCTGCTACTACTACTACTAATACTACTACTGTCCTATTAGCTAACCCAGTTGATGCCTTGCGCTATGGCAACAGTGTAGCGTGTCATCTGGTGATTCAACACAGCGTCCAAGTGTGCCTGGCCGACATGATCAACAGAACCACACGTAGTCCCCATTACTAACTATAAGGGTTAAGTGAAGTAATTGTCTTTTGCGTTGTGTCAAAATACATTGTGATGTGTCCCTTACTGCCGGTACTGACTATGTACAATGTGTGTGTGCTACGTTACGTCTCCAGGTTATGTTCCGTCTGGTGATGGGGGGGATCGTTTTCCGAGCCCCTTTAATGTTATTAGTTGGGTAATCTGAAAGGCATTCTGTTTAGGATTAGCACTCTGCACCAACTGTCCTCCTTTTGTCCACCCTTCTTTCCTTTTTACAGGTGGGTTTTATTGACAGTTTATCTTTTTTTAGTTAGAAGCTGTTGATTGTTTACTACATTCGCCTTAAAAGCTAAGGTATGCTCAGTTCACCAGGTTGCGAATGTACCCCCAGCATATGCTCATTGTCTCATTGTGCAATAGTACGACATAATGATATGTAATTATTGCAATTATTTTAGATGGGGTTTTCATTATGAACTCTCTGTCCAGTGATTGTTTTCAAGTTGACCTAAAGCACCTGAATCGTGCATTTACTACAATTCTCTGAATGTATCATCAACAGCGGATGGTAACTGGCTGAGTCCCTTATTTGTCAGAGGAAGAAATCAAATGCAGCACCATGATCCCATATTGGTTGACACGGGTTAGTTAATCCAGAGGCCCTCCCAATCCCACTCTATGAGTCATCATAGTGACATTCACACTTTTGTTACCTTTGTCATTTCAGTCTGTTGCTGTTTTCTAGTCTATTCTTTCTGATAGTTTCCTGTTAGCTCTCCTGACAAGAGTCTCTAATCACTTGAATGGCCGGATGCACTGTCGAACTGATTGGCCTGATTGGCTATAGCATAGCAGAGGTAAGCAATCTGTTCGGCCGGAGCTTTTATCTCCAGTTATCTGCTCAGACCAACGTTGACATCATTGTTATTTTAGAGGGGCTGATTGATTATATTTTCGTTGGGACTGTGCTGCTCGTATTCCACTCTGCCTGCCCTCTGTGGGCTCCATGCAGACATGAGTCAATACTATAGAGGTCACTCTCAGAATGTCCTGCTCTCCAAACCTTTCCTCACTGCTTGTTATGAACCTAGAAGGCATTTGGTTGCATGAAATACTCATGCAGTCATAACAGCCGACAATAAAATGTATTCCCGTTTGGCTATTGGTTATTTTTCAGAGCAGAAACCAAGGGTGTTGTCGTTAGCTTTAGCCTGCCACTGTTGTTACAAATGGGATCTGTCTTTAATAATTGATTAATGCTTGTGGTATTGTTAATGAATGGGTAATGTCGTTAAAATGGGACACTTGGCTAATAACCCTTAAATAATATATATGAATTTGTCCATTAATAAGACGGTGTAGAAATAAAATCAGATCTTTTGATATTTTTATCGGCTCAAGCAATTCAGAAAACCTGTGTTGTGTTGTTTTAGCTGAAAAACATTATGGTTAATAATTTGTCTTGTTTTTATGCTGTGCTGCTTGTTCAGGCTGGCACATATTGTGACACCGGCATGGTGAATGCTATTCCTGGACAGATAAGGTGCTGTGTCACTGTCCTGAACAGACTGAATGTGGAGGCAGGGGAATTTCATCATTTCATTCAGGGCATGTTTAGTAGGCCAGGAGCAAACGGAGCACACAGGGTTTTTTGTGGCCAATGACAATATGTCTTTGTGTAAGAGAGAAGGCATAGTTATGAAGACAGGTTTGGATTGTGTTTTTCTTTTAATGCATAAATGATTGCTCGTGTGTCACTGTGATATTAAGCCCAGTAGTTAAAATGTTCTGGCTCTAAAACGGTGAAGAATCCAAAGGTTTAATTTCTAGGTGTTTGTAGGTGTTTTGAATTCAGATGGTCTCTGCAAGTCTTCCCATATTGATTGCTACCGTCACAATAGTTCTTATGGTTTTCCCTGTGTGTTTACTCAACAGTGCTGCGAGGGTGCAGGCCAGGCTGGTCGGTACTGGTAGCCATGCTGATCGTGGGTAATGGGGTTAGGGTAGGGCTTTGGGTTTTCAGGACATTGATGTGGAAGGAAACCCAGGTTGCTTGCCTATTCCTTCCTTGCTGCCTGTGATGAAGAAATCCATATAAATGATTGATAAAGTTACTTGACATTTGAATAATACATCGGCCCCTGTTCCTGTGCCAAGCGCTTTTGTATGGTAATGTGCTGCAAAGGCTGGAGCTCTGTCTGTTGTACCTCTGCAAGTGGCTGATTAAGTACAATGAGCAGGCCGAATGAGGTAAAGCTAGAACTCTACTTTTAAAAGGTGTGTGTGTGTGTGTGTGTGTGTGTGTGTGTGGTGGGGTGGGCTGTGTGGAGACATGTAGCCTTTCTCCCGTCACCTCTCATTAGCAGTACATACTCCAGCCGGGCTGACCTCGGCCTCCCTGGTCTGTGGCGGTACGGTCCTCCGCTCTCACCCCTGGACCCAACAGGCTGGTGCGCTCTCATTTTAGCCCACAGAAAATGCCTCTCCTCTCTCAGCCATGAGCAGATTACTTTTGATGTGTCTTATTGAGCAGCAGGAGTGGCTGCTAGTGCTTGGGTCTCAAGCAGGGCACAAAATTAGCCCCAGCCACCAGCCAAATGCTGGTAAAATATGCAAGTGGCTGGTAGATTTGCTTCACTCACCAGCCAAAAAAACAATGGTAATCTATTGATTTGAACAATTTGAACATTCACTAGCCATTTGGCCCGTGGACAAAAAAGTACATTTTGCACCCTGCTCTCAAGGAAATGGCTGTCCTAAATTATGCTTTCTGAAATTCTGCACTGCAGCTGAAGTTAAATGTGGTTCCCCTCATTTGAATGTGCTACAGCTGTGGTTCTTTGTAGCAGTTCTCTGAATTGTTTAACTGATGTGATGGTTGTATGGTTTTATTCCGATTCTGTGTCTGTCCTTATGGACCCCCCCCTACCCATCCACCCCCCGCCCCCTTCTCCTTCTTAGTCTAGAATATTACACCTCATGGGATTGTGGTTTTATATCAAGAGATATTCAAATCCTGATTATAATTTGGTTCAGTCCACTTATGTACATGTCAGTCTATGAAGTAAATATTAAAGTGTGTGTGTGTGTGTGTGTGTGTGTGTGTGTGTGTGTGTGTGTGTGTGTGTGTGTGTGTGTGTGTGTGTGTGTGTGTGTGTGTGTGTGTGTGTGTGTGTGTGTGTGTGTGTTGAAGGACTAATGAGGTGCATGAAGTAAGAGGCTGTGGTTTCCAATAGAACCCTTGGGAGGGTGCTTATAGTGCTGCTGTATGTGGGTAGACACAGTGATTTATTAGTATGCTGCCTTAGAAAAAACACCCGTCTGAGATAGAGCAGATATGCCATCACACGAGAGAGCCTGGGTGGCTGGGTGGCAGAGGGAAGTTGTAACATAGCCTACATGTAAACATACATTTTGGTTACATTTTCATTGGTCTTCAAACATGTTCAGTTGCTTGGCTTGAGGTTTCTATGAACGGAAACGCGCACACACACACACACACACACACACACACACACACACACACACACACACACACACACACACACACACACACACACACACACACACACACACACACACACACACACACACACACAGGAT
>OOFB01008592.1:0-22759 GCA_900323305.1 Trachyrincus murrayi | reverse complement strand
TCATATTGTTCTACACGCAAATATTTACAGTCTCAAATTACTTGGAGCGCAGCCTAACATCTGCTGTACAGACACTGTCAGGGTGTGTGTGTGTGTGTGTGTGTGTGTGTGTGTGTGTGTGTGCGTGTGCGCATCGTAGATTCAACACACATTGTACCTCATATTTCTTGGAACGTACACAGATGTTATAAGCAGCCCTGATCCGACTCTCGTCCCCACCGCCCCACCGCCAGGTGACCAACGAGATCAACCCGGTGCTGTCCTACTCCTACATGGTGGTGCTGGTGCCCGTGTTCCTGCTGACCGACTTCCTGCGCTACAAGCCGGTCCTGGTGATGCAGGCCCTCAGCCAGGTGGCCATCTGGCTTCTGCTGCTGCTCGGCACCTCGCTGGCCCACATGCAGCTGATGGAGTTCTTCTACGGCGTGACGATGGCGGCGCGCGTGGCCTACTCCTCCTACATCTTCTCGCTGGTCACGCCGGGCCTGTACCAGCTCGTGGCCAGCTACTCCCGCTCCTCCGTGCTCCTGGGCGTGTTCGCCAGCTCCGTGCTGGGCCAGCTGTGCATGTCCCTGGGCAACGTCCGCTACACCACGCTGAGCGGCGTCTCGCTGGGCTTCGTGTCGCTGGGCCTGCTGCTCTCAATCTGCCTGCCCTGGCCCAAGCGCTCCCTGTTCTTCAACCGCACGCAGCAGCAGCAGCAGCAGCGGCAACAGCAGCTCCTGAGGGAGGTGGCGGCAGCGGAGATCGCCACCAAGGCGGAGCGGGATTCGATGAACCCCAAGGAGGGCAAGCCTGCTGCGTTGCCCTCCTCCCAGTCCTGGCGCTGGTGCACCCTCTCCTGGCGGGAGTCGGTGTTCGTCCAGATGCTGGTGGAGGTGAGGGGGGTGGTGAAGGTTCCCAACCTGAGGCTGTGGTGCCTGTGGTGGGTGTTCAACTCCACCGGCTACTACCTGGTGCTCTTCTACGTGCACCTCCTGTGGAACAAGGTGTACCCGGCCACAGAGAACAAGCACGTGTACAACGGGGGCGTGGAGGCCGTGTCCACCCTGCTGGGTGAGTGGAGCTGGTTGGATGGCGGGGCGGGGGCGGATGTTTGTGTTTTATACGAAGTTTCTCTGTGATGTGTTCTTCTGTGTTGTGCATAAATGTTATTCTAGACTAACCTCATTCTCACCTGGAACGGGATGCTCCCACTGAACGTTTATGAGAGAGAGAGAGGGGGAGAGGGGGAGAGAGGGAGGGAGGGAGGGAGGGAGGGAGAGAGAGAGAGAGAGAGGGAGGGAGAGAGAGAGGGAGGGAGAAAGAGAGAGAGAGGGGGGAGAGAGAGCGAGGGGGAGAGAGAGAGAAAGAAAGAGGGAGAGAGAAAGAGAGAGAGAGATTTGATTTCTGTTACATGTTTCGGATATCGCTTCGTCAAATTCTTCGCCCAAAAAAGTCACATTTATACGTAATATAATTTTTTATACATATGTATTCTTGTCTCTGTTGTTGTTCTTATTCTTCGGAAATTTGCGTTGCGATAGACTGGGATAACGATACGATTCATGACCCTCTCTCAAAGTCTCGAAATTGCTTAGCACAATGTAATTGCATTGGCCGGGGGTGTGGTCTAAGTGTAAGAGGAATGTGACAAAAGGGCTACCACTGCTAGCCAGACATGTTTCTGTTGTTAAAATGCGTATGCTGCAGCCGTGGACATGGTGACGACATCACCAAAACTTTCCCCGGTAGAGGAAGTGATGTTAAAGTGATCAGACTTGTTGTATAGGTCAATACAATTACACGATTATACAAAATACAATTTTTATTTTATTTTATTGTATACTCTAAGTATTATTATGATTATTATTAGTGTGTAATTAGTGCCAACAAATTGGAAAGGTCCTTTTTCATTTCATGTTGTCTTTTAATGGGGTTCTAGTAACTGCATGTATGCAACTGCAAACATTTTTGATATAGTTTCGTATATCAGACAGAGGAATGCCACTTCAGGGGGTCAGGATAGTCTTGGTGTTTGACGCCCAGCCGAAAGGTTCTCGGTTCAAACCCCAATGTCCGCTGCCTACCTGTAGTCACCCATGAGCAAGACGACAAACTAATATGAAAACGTATATGAACATATACAGTACCAGTCAAAAGTTTGGACACACCTTCTCATTCAATGGTTTTTCTTTATTTTTATTATAACATGAAAATCACATGTATATGAAATTCAGTGTCTGCTAAATGACCAGATCGTAATAGTAAATCGTAACATTTACAAATCGACCCACTGGTCGGTTTTGTCGTTGTCCAGGTGCGATGACCTCCTTCCTGGCGGGTTTCGTGAAGATCCGCTGGAACCTCTGGTCCGAGCTGCTTATCGGGGTCATCACGGCCCTGCAGGCGGCCCTCCTGTTCGTCATGTGCTCCACTAACAACATCTGGGTCTGCTACGTGGCCTACGCCCTCTTCAAGGGCTTCTACCAGTTCCTGGTGCCTATTGCCATGTGAGTGTCTTGGCTTGGTGGCCGATGGGCCTTTATTCACCTAGCCATAGGTACTATCATGATGTGTTGGGGTCTGTACCAAACAAACATGTTTTCTTACATCTGGAGAAAATGTGTAGGCCAGGGCATCTCTGGAGCACTACAGTACTTCATTTATAATGGTGTTATACATTTACATTTACACGTTTTACCCTAATATTTAGATGAATTGTTCAGCCCTACCTAGCGGCCATCTTGGTCCTAAACACTAGCAGGTGGGGGAGCTGAATATGGAATCCGCATACAGGCCCATAGGGTTGCGAAGAGGGCCGGGGACACACATTTTTCACAGATTTTTCCATGGGAAATTATGCTCTGGAATTTCAACAAATGATACAGTAAAGGTAGTCTACTCTCGTCTTTTAAAGGGATTTTTAAAGCGAGTACAACTTCTCATATCCATGGAAAGTTCAGCATTTTTATTAAATTCTTAATTTTTTTTTTATTGAATTACGTTATTTCATTACACTTAAAATACTATTATTGAACACCAAATGGGAAACCCTCCTTCAGGCATGGCTAGAAATGCAATAGGTGCTGAATAGGCATGAAATGATTGTAAACGACCGATAAGTATGTCATTCTAACAACGAGGTGTTTTGGGCTTGTCGTTTGCCGTAGTTTCCAGATCGCCTCGTCCCTCACCAAGGAGTTGTGCGCGCTGGTGTTCGGAATCAACACCTTCCTGGGCACCATCGTGAAGACCATCATCACCCTCATCATCGCTGACAAGAGAGGCCTGGGACTGGATGTTCACGCACAGGTAACACCAGAGATTATCGCCCAGATGAGGTCAAGTCAGTTCATGGGTCTTATTCACCTGGCGGCCGTCTTGGTTCCATCTTGGTTCTAAACGCTCTGCCCAGCTTGCGTTTAGAACCAAGATGACCACCAGGTGAGTAAGACCCATAACCCCCTTAATCACAGTTCCAGTCTCAAAGGGCTTCGCAGTTCCCCACATTATACAACACCGCCTAACCCTAAGCCCTCTCAAGGGCTTAAAGCAAAAACTCCCCCTAAGTTATCGAGGAAGAAACCTTGAGAAGGAACACAGAAGAAGAATCCCTCCTCCCTGGGCTGGTTAGGAGGGTGATAGGTGCCGAGGTACTTGTAACTATACTTCATACGATACTAACCAGTGTTGCGTAGTAAAACATAGAACAGGTTTTAGGTGGTGTTTGGTGTATCTAAATACGAACACTTTTGATATGTAGGAATGGAGGAGGCGGTTGGATCGGATTTCATTCCTGTGGTCGAGTACCGTGTCTTCCTTAAAGAAATCATAACCTCTAGAAAAAAGGTGAACCAATTGGTTCCACTGTCTGCAGTTGAAGACACATTTGGGTCTAAATCCAATATGGCATCCAGTCGTTTCAGGGGCACAGTGGTGGGGTTTTGGGTAAAGAGAAATTGGGAATAAGTCCATAGTAGTGGAGACAGATGGCAACATTTTAGTTTAACCTATATTTTGGTCCTAGGATATATCCAGCAAACCATGTAAAAGTAGTTCTGAGTTCGACTTAATAATTTCTTTAGTGTTGAACATAGGGCATCTACTAAGCTAGCGTGGTATGCTAACAGATTCTAATCTGGTTTAAGCTTGAGCCTTACTTCAGACGGTTAAACGGTCGCCTTGTCTAAATATTAGTTTTGTTTTTTCTTTTCCCCCCACAGTTTTTGGTCTACTTCTTCTACTTTGCACTCCTCACCGTCGTCTACATCGCCTGCGCCGCCGTGGTCATCACCCGTCACTATAGAAACCAGTCGAGGGGCGGGGCCAGCGACCTAGCCACGCCCACCGAGCTGAGACAGACAGTGGCGGCAGAAGGTCACTCTGATGCGGAGCCTCTTTCAAACGGCAAGACCACCTCTGCATAATAAACCCCCTGGCCACAAAACACCTCGCACTAGACGCCTTGGCTTCTACCGGTGGGGGAGGGGTCGCGCAAAAAAATTAGATGCTTTCAACGAAGGTGGTCTCGCCGCCAAACCCCGTTCCGTATGGTCCAACAGCGCCCGGCTGTAACTCCCAGCACCGGCCATCCAAAATTTTGGAGTGCCACTTGTTGCCTCCCGATATCGTCGTTAAATACGTATATTAAACCCCCAAAAAGACCAGAAGATGTGAAAACGGTTGTTTCCTACGTGCCTTGGCTTGTCTTCCGTAGTGTCCTCACTACCGACGTGCAGCCAACTTTAAGCAGGAAGTTGTTGGGACTTGCCTTGCAAAGTGGGACCAGCTACAGGAATCTGCTGTATTTTTAAGTTATACTCGCAAAATGGTTTTGTTGTTGTTGTTGTTGTCGAAAACAGTATTAGATTATCACAATGGCGTTCTTGTCTTTAGGGAAACACTAACTGATGCCAAGTACAGGAACTCATGTTCAATAAAGAACAAAATGAAAGGTTTTTATATTTCTACGTGAAGATTGTAGTGGGATTTAGAGTAACTCTCAGAATGATTGTCCTTCTCCATATGCTGTAGCTGTCCGCACTATGAGGGTGAATGTTAACATTGGGTCATGAGGGTGAATGTTAACATTGCTTTAGTGTAAGCATCTGGTTGAGTGATTTCCTTTGTTTCATTTTTTGCATTCATTTAGGGAGAAAAATTATGATGAAGAAGACTAACAATAATGAGTATTGTTTTACGCTAGGTAGTTTTTTCCCATTATATAGGAATATATATTTTTAGATCGCCACATTTAGTTGTCTGTCCTGTCCTTGACTGAATGACTAGAGGTCAGCATCGGACAACAGGAACTGTTGAGAAAAGTAGACGTCACTTAACTGGTACACGATATTGTTGACATGATATTTTGGTCAATGGCACTACAAGTTTATTAATCATATGTTTAACTCTGGTCTGATGGGGGAGTTAAAATAATTATTTGTGCTGAAATTTTGTCTGACGGCACATGCCTTTTTGTTGATTTCTGTTTTGTTACAAACGATGTGTTTCTTTGATTTAAGAATTGCTGTGTCGGTTCACTGAGAGCTGAACATGAATGTGAAGCCATTAGTTTTCATTCACTCATTTGATAAAGGTGAACCCTGTTGGAATGCTGTAAAAGGAAAAAGAAGATACTTGACTATCTTAACCTCAATCATTTGTTCATTTTGTACTTTAATAATAAATCTGTTTTGGTGAGGAAGAGATTCTGTGATTCTTTATTGAAGTCAATAACTTTGTTGTGATTTTATAACTTCCCTTGAATGTCAAAACCTCAACCTTACCTACGATTTATAATCCCAAAAGTTGAGTCACAATCTAGAAACCTTTTTTTTATTACATAAAAACAAGTGGATAATGGCTCGGATGTTCTAGGAGGAAGTAGATGAGTACAGTGCACGGACAAACACGGTTTAAAGTTAGTCGCTTAATTGATATCGGCACGTTTCATATTGCTGATTAAACTATAAAATGATATCACTGCTAAAATGGACTGCCTGCAAAATCCACCCAGCGTGGGCTCATGTTAAGCTGTTGCCACAGGATCATTTTGAAAACATAACTAAATGGATTGTTATATATTGTTATAGCATACAAACGGGCGTTAATCAGAAAATAAATATACCTTTTTTTTTATTACTCAAATATCTTTTAAGACCATAGCGAAATGAACAGTTTTTCAAGTGCCATCAGTTACAACAGATTATAAACAGTGTATAAAATAACATAATAATCACAAAAGATATGATTTTTAAAGACAATACAAAAAACAATTGACAATCTAAAAGTGAAAATATTGGCAATTATAGAGCATCTTTGGACTGTTGGTCAAGAAATCCTCATGGGCCTTATTCACCTAGCGGCCATCCTGGGTCCATCTTGGTTCTAAACGCTTGGTTCTAAACGCTGTGGGAACTGAATGCGGAATTCCGCATTCAGTTCCCACAGCGTTTAGCGTTTAGAACCAAGATGGCCGCTAGGTGAATAAGGCCCATGATGTGCAGAAAGGGAAATAGGAGAGGTCTGTCTACTGACAGAATCTGAACTTTGACCCATACTTGATTATTGGTGTGTTGTCCAGACTTTTATTGTTTAGTCAGCTGCAGTAAGCCAAGCTTGCAAACATGGGGTGTGCAGTAAAAGTTAACATGTTGTTTTCTGGTGTTATGCTTATAACCAGACCAGCTGTACACAGCGGTAAGGCAGACCTCCCTCGAAGCTGACTGAAGTTGCTCACGTCAGTATGTTTCTACAAGCTTTAGACACATAGTTTTTATGCAAACTGATAAAAAAAGGAAATGGAGGCGAATTCACACTCCGTTATTCTCAATGGATAGCACCATACGAGATAGTGAATAGCAAAGCAAAAACAAGCTAATTATGTACAAAGCATACACACTTATTTCATATAGAGAGGCGTGTCTTTGTGTATGGCGTGATGCCATTAGTGTGTGACTGGATTATTTAAAAACTTCGGAATCATTTTGCAACATATGTATTGTGTGTATTTTAAGTGTGTGAGCATTGCTTGTGTGTGTGAAGGTGTGGGTTGTATGGGCATGTGTGCATGGGTACGCATGTATATGTTTTTGTGTCGTGTGTGTGTGGAATTATAACTGTGTGTAGGTATGGTTAATGTGTGTATGTGTGTCTGTACAGTATATAGTTGTGTGTGTGTATGCTTGCATGTGTACCATGGTATGGCTTTGTGTGTGTGTGTGTGTGTCCTGGCCTATCTCCTGGCCTGGCCCACATAGCTGTTCTCGACACACAGCACGGCGTAGGTGCTGGAACAGCTGCTGGTACTCTGCCCAAGGAGCCCCTCCCCTACCCCCAGTGGGGAGGCCACGCCCCTCTGGTCCCCATCGCCCAACCGCCACGTCTCGCAGTAGCTCTCTACCTGCCGCTGCCCCCCACTGGTGGAGCCGTGCCACAGCATCTTCTCCGGCCTGGGGGGAAGGGGGGGAGCGGGGTTAGAATTTGCTTTAGTCACTCGGTGGCCATCTTTAATCTATTTTTTTTTCTCAAGCTTTTATGACAGTTACTGACCTACTGACAGTGATCATGACAGCTGGCATGGACAACAACTATTGCATTTCTACCGAAAAATTACCAAAACAATAGTCAAAAAAGCGCACTAATGAAGACAGCAAAGTCCCCCGGGCTATTTTACTGTGTTTGTGTGGTGTGGCACTACTAGTTGTATGTATGTTTTTATGTTGAAAGAAAATGACGAAGACAGAAAAGACATGTGTGACGGCAGGGTTGTATCACGTATCACTGACCAGGCTTCGTCGCTCATGACGTCCTTGCCGTCAAAGGAGTATAGGGGCAGATCTTTCATTTTGCCCTCGTTGAAGATTGATTCCCAGCTGTCAAACAGAACCTCATCCTGTAGCAGGAAAGACACTGTCAGTTCATGTGCTTTGGTTACGATTCTTTTCATAACTTTTTCATGGGAAACAAAAGGGGATCCACAATAGAGCCCTGATGTGTACCTACCTTGAGGTTGACTATGGGCAGGCGGTCCTGGTCGGTCCTGCGGACGATGCTGTGCAGGTCCTGGAGCTTGGATGAGAGGAAGGCCCTGAACGTGCCCTGCATGCCGATGGCTCGGGCCTGGGTGAAGCACAGGTAGTCGGCCCCGCGGATGCCCCGCATGGCACCCGTCAGAGGGCTGTTCAGGGCGATCAGGTGAAGCTGTGTGTAGAAGGGGAAGACATTACTGCTCTGACCGTCCACTAGTGAAAGATAAACCACAGGTTTACAGTTTCAATTTGCGTGTTATCGTAACTTTATATTACATATGATATTCGTAATATCATATTCAACATATTCGAATCCTAGTATAAGTTCCAGAACCACCAACTTTGTCATGTATTTTTTACATAGATAACATGTTATCTATGATAGTAAGGTGCAGGTTCTTTGACAATATTTAATGTCTAGCAATATTTGAAAACAATAAGACTGCATCATTACCTTAGTAATACTTCATCATAGTACTTATTTTAAATACTTAAATACTATGCTAACGTTAACTCGCGCGGGTGACTTCAAACCTAATTCTTGATAGATCAGCAGAACAGAAAGCATCCCCCTATCATCCCAGGCAGGTTTGAAACCTAGTTCTCTCTCACCCCAGGACCGGAGTTGTGGTGGTGTTGGGGAACAACAGGCTTGGGGGAGCTGGGCCTTCTCTGCGGGGTGACCGGGTACCGCCCGTCTGGGTACACCGGACGCTCCTGAGCCGGATGGACCGGAACCCGGCTGTCAGGCACGTTCAACCGGTCAGAGAAGCTTGGGTAGCGTGGGTCGGTGGGTGCCGGGTACCGCGGGTCCGGCTGCGATGGGTACCGATGATCGGGTTGTGACGGGTGGTGGACTTCTGGTTGCGATGGATGCCTGTGATCTGGGTGGTGGTGGTCGGGTTGCGAGGGTTGCCTGTGATCTGGGTGATGGGGGTGGTGCTGGTCGGGTTGCCTGTGATCTGGGTGATGGGGGTGGTGGTAGTCTGGTTGAGGGGGATGCCGGTGGTCTGGTTGCGGGGGATATTCCACCTCTGGTTGCAGGTGGTGCCTGTGGTCTGGGTGATGGGGGTTTCGGTGGTCGGGTTGCGGCTGGTATCTGGGGTCGGGGTGTGTCGGATGGGGCTGAACCGGGTGGATGGGACTAGTCTCCGGTGGTCTCTGCTGGTCATCGGTGGTCCCTGTGCCCCCGTGGTGGTGGTCTGGAGTGTAGTGAACGACCGGTGGAGGCTCCACCGCAGCAACCTCATTGCCCTGGAGGGGGCGACGTTCAGACGGCAGAGTAACATTGATTTAGTTTTTTACCTCAAAATATCTTTACAGGGCAACCGTCACACTCAGCTATTTTTAGATATGAGAGAGTACTGCTTCATACACGTGTTGTTGCGGAAAAATCCCAGAAAAGTGGCCGTCCCAGAAAAGTCCCAGAAACCATTGACGCCATTGATCGGATTTGGAGAACGCAAATCCCGGACCATTGACGTCAATGGTCCAACATTTCCGGGATTATTTGTAGGAAATGGAGTTGATGTTGCAGACTGTGATTTTTTAAAATATTACATAGCCTTTACATTTATTTGTAGGATTATTTTTCAGCAGGCATTCTAAAAAGCAAAGACAGACTCACCTCGTCGGTCGGTAAAGCGATGTAGCCCCCGAGCTAAAACAAGAAAACAAACCAAACAAATTTTAACGAACAATTTTTGAAACAGTTTTGAATATTTATTTTTATGTATTCCAGATTTTTTTAAGTAATTTGTGCCGTTTTGTATTCACGGCAGATAAGGGGGCATTTCTGTACCTGGACTTGACGGACTCCATCTCTGACTCTCAGATAGAAGTCTGACTGGTCCAAGATGTACACCAGCGTGCCCTCAGCCTGACTCCTGGCCGTGGACCTCATGGTGTCAAATGACCGCAACACCATCACCTGCACACACACAGGCACGTACACACACACACACACACACATGGTTCCAATGGGTCATGGAATTTCTTGGTACAAGTCATAGAATGTCATGAAATTTTGTCAGCTTCGATCCGAAAAAC
Organism: Trachyrincus murrayi; assembly: GCA_900323305.1. NCBI lineage: Eukaryota > Metazoa > Chordata > Actinopteri > Gadiformes > Macrouridae > Trachyrincus > Trachyrincus murrayi. The sequence goes on along the minus strand of OOFB01008592.1, from coordinate 12,698 downwards.
ATCACCAAATATATAATATGTATTATATATTATTATTATTATTTCCCCCACCTAACCGGAAACTTATCAGAGTCATTATATGTTGACGTTATTAATACTTTTGGTCATTGAAGAAAATGTCATGTTACATTTAAAGAGGGCATTTTTAATCTGGGAAAAGTCAAAATTTTACGATTGACAGTGAGTGGGGGACCCTGCATACAGTCAAGGGGGCAGGAAAGTGTAGTGGGTAGGGTGTATGAGTTTCAGCTGAAAGGGTTTGGGTTCAATACCCAATGCCCTAACCTCCGCCTGCTCCTATGTATCTTCATTGAAAGTCACTTTAACTAAATGTAAATGTAAGTTGAACAAACATGTGGACAGCTTTACGTCTTAACTCACCCCTGAGGATTGTCCAGGTGTGCCGGGTGTTCCGGGGGGGCCTGGGGGTCCAGGAATACTGATCGCTGAAGGGGTCAAAGGTCAACGAGAGCAAAACATCAGCCAGAATGTTCACAGTGGATGTGAATGGTAGTGAATGACAGTGAATGGTAAACTGGGACAAGGCCCTCACTGTTACAGTGATTGGTAGTTTTCCACATGACTAATAATAAATAATAACAATAACCCTAACATATGACTAGGTTATGGTTAGGGTTCCATCTTGTACTTTACGACTTTACTCTACATTTCTGCAAGACCTTAAAGATAATTCCACATACTTTTAAATTGTTATCGTAACATGATCTTTTATGGTTTTTTAAAGTTTTGAAACATTGTGTATTTTCGTATATTATGCATGCATTTGTTATATAACCACGTCATATTTTATTGGACAATAAGGACTTGATCTTGATTATAACCACCTAACAGAACACATTAAGCATGTTGAAGGCAGTGGAAGAAAATATGATTATTATTATTATTCTTATTCTTATTACTCACTCTGTGATCCTCTGTACGCTCCAGGTAGAGCTGGACCTGGAGCTCCAGGGGCTCCTGGAGGTCCTGGGTTCCCTGGCCGCCCGTCGTAACCTCTTCCTGGGGGACCGGGCGGGCCATGGGGCCCCGGAGGCCCCACCACAGACTCACCTCTTGGGCCCTTCATAGAAATACACAAATGTCAAAGGGGAACCCTTTGTCTGCAACATCAACTCCGTTTCCGTCGAAAAAAATACTAGAAAAGTTGGACCATTGACGTCATTGGTCTGGGATTTGCGTTCTCCAAATCGGACCAATGATGTCAATGGTCCAACTTTTCTGTATCAGTAAAGTATTGTTAAAGTATTGTTACAGTATTGGTAATGTATCGGTAATGTATCGTAAAGTATTGGTAATGCATCGTAAAGTATCGGTAATGTATCGGTAATATATGGTAAAGTATCAGTAATGTATCGTAAAGTATTGGTAATATATGGTAAAGTCTTGGTAAAGTATCGGTAATGTATCGTAAAGTATCGGTAATGTATCGTAAAGTATTGGTAATGTATCGGTAATATATGGTAAAGTATCGGTAATGTATGGTAAAGTATCGGTAATGTATGGTAATGTATCGGTAATGTATGGTAAAGTATCGGTAATGTATGGGTGCTTACCGGTGGTCCAGGAACGCCTCCGGCCGTGCCGTAACGCGGGTCGTAGTGTCCACCACCCGGCTCTCCCTTCTCCCCCTTCACACCCTCACCGCCACGCTCTCCCTTCATCTCGTTCTGCCAGCGAGACAGGCCAGGAAGTACGAAACGTTTAGTATAACATAGGCGTGAAAATGTATGCATTTAAGTGACTTAGTTAGGTTTGCCATGAGTAGACAGAAACTAACAAATGGAATAAGGCCCATTTTCAGGGAGATCTGGGCGCAGGCAACACGGAGGAAAGGTAAACATTCATTCATTTATTCATTCATTTGCATATACTACCCACATTGAAATGATATAAGTTCCCCTTTAATGATTAAGGGATTTGAGGCTTACCTTGAAAGTGTAGATGTCAAAGTTGGAGGTCAAACCTGGAACAGAAAGTTTATTTCTTCATAAATGTTTCACCTACATTTGTGATGTATGTTGAGATTCTGGACATCTCCTTACCTGCATTGAAATTGAACACAATGCTGACTTTGTTGTAAAATTGTGTGTCATCAATATTATTTGAATGTGTGTATTTGCCAAGCCACTAGGCTCCACTAATTTAGAGCTAACCCAGATATTATATTAGAGCAAGATGCATAACCCCTACCTTCTCAGACATGTATCTGAATTCACTGTAAGTCACTTTCGATACAAATCATCGACTAAATGACATGACTAAATGAAGTGTATTTTCGTGCTGGATTTGAGGGAGGAGGTCGTGGCTTTACCTGGAACTCCAGGTATTCCAGGGGTCCCCCGATCACCCTTGTCTCCCTTGGGAGCTGTGAGATAAAAGGAGCATTTACATGTAAGTGTCTTTATTCTCATACAATGAAGATAATGATGATAACGTTGTAACCTGTCAATACAAGTAACAAACCCGCTGTTTAAAAAAAAGTTATTAGAGCAAAAGTTCGATTAGGTCAAGAAAGAAAGAAAGAAAGATTATCGTAACAAAATAAAGGGTATTACCGGGGTGATGTCTTGAGTATTCATAACCCTACATCGACAGAAGACAGGTTATTTATTTAAAGGTTATTTACAAATTAAAACGCAACATTATATGTATTGATCCATGTGTTCAATCCATCCTTGCTTGGCAATGCTTGGTTCCACGTCTCATTCTGTTAAGAAAGTTCACTCTTTATGATACTCACACTGAATCTGTCCAGGGGGCCGGTGGCTCCAGGAGGACCAGGGGGCCCCGGTGGCCCTGGGGGGCCCTAGAAAAACAGAAAGGGTTTCGTTGATTGAATTGATTGACGCTGGTTAATCATCGTCAAGCTGAAACATTGCGCAGGGCTAGCTAAGGCTAAAGCAGCAAACATCTGCACATTTCTGTGTTCTAAAATGTTCAAAATGAATTAGACTAGAACGTCAGATTCTGGTGTTCTAACCGGGTATCCAGAGCCAGTGCCGGCCACAGAGTCCCCCATTGGTCCTTTTGCTCCATTTAGTCCAGGTCGACCCTACAATGAAACAAACGCACCTCGAATTGAAAAAAAACAACACAAACAAAGAGAAAACACAAAAAAATGGCCGAAAGTAAAAGAAACAACAAGAGAGATTAAAATGGTTCTGCTCCGGAACAGTAAGCATTTTTTTGTTAAAATATCTTTAGCTAGTTAGTTTCTGGTTTTGTTTTGGTTCCTTGTACCGGTCTGGTTTTCCCTGCTTCTTCCACAAAAGTTAATGAATGGAGAACTACTGGATTTGGCCTACAAGACACCAAAGGGCCGCATGTAGGTCGGCATAAGCCAGCATATATTATAACTTCTAACCAATCTCCACAATAAGTTATTCATTAACATCGTGCTCTATAATAATCTTTATGCCTATGTCAACAAACTATTTTCTAAATATGGTCTGCATTGACCGCATTTTTTTTGAAAATCTCTTTTTTGAAAATCTCTTTTTTGAGACTCTTTTTTGAAAATCTGTGTTTTATAATACAGACAGATATAGAAGATATAGAGAACCCGACTTACCGGTCTACCAGGAAATCCGATCTCTCCCTTTTGACCAGAAGGACCGTATGGACCCTTGAAGGTAAGGAACATTAAGTATTACACTGAAGATAAAGGTAAACACAGTATTGTATCATTTTATACTTTAAGACGCAGTTATACTCACTGGTGGTCCGACAGGGCCAGGACGTCCAGGACCCCCCTAATAAAACAAATTATTATTATTATTATTAATTATTCGTTCATTCTAACAAATCAATTTTATTCATATTTATGTGATTCATGGTAATACATAGACTATATACTGTATATATACATATTAATGCATGCAGACGTAAACATAATAACACACAAAGGCATTTTGCATTTTATTTTTCACTGTAAAACAGTGTAGTACAGCTTTAAAATGATGAATGACAAAAGTAGAACATGTGTACCGGTAAGTCAGTAAAGTACAGAAACATACCGGGGATCCCGACAACCCTCCCAGTGAAATTGGGTTTCCATCCCGATCTCTGACGATACCTGGCTCTCCCTTCTCTCCCTGAACAAAACAGAAATATCACCATTTTATTTTCATGTATCACTTGTCACAGTTGCCGACTCAATGGATCAATGTTTAAAGGTCAATATTTGATGCAACACATCTTTTCGATTTTTAGATTCTTTACTCAGAATGAGAGACAGACACACACTCACGATGTAAAGCACTTCGAGTGCCTGGTAATAAAGCATCATATAAATGAAATTAATTCATTAGAATTAAAACCCTACTTCCTCCCACAGAAAGTGAAAGTGAAAGGAGATATTTAAGAGGACTCAAAAGAAGTTACACACATTATATGAAGTCCTATAAATCTGGCCGAGCGCTAAAATTGATTGTTTTTTTCACAGCTAGGTTTGCCAGCCTTTTCACTGATGAGAAAGTTGACTTCTATTTTCCTCCAAAAATGTTAGAAAAACAGATGAAGCTATCTATCACTGCTCAAAAACACAATATAACTCCGACATCTAAAATTAAACTGACATGGTCAGCCGCCTACCTTAATTGCATGTCCCGGAGTACCTGGCTCTCCCGTGTCTCCCTTGGGTCCAATCGGCCCCTGTATTGAAAACAATCACATGCTTTAAAAATGCCAAAATTGTCAAATCTGGTTATTCCGATATTTCTATGACTAGCGGTGATGGCGACACGTACCGGGAATCCTGGTCGCCCTGGGAAGCCAATTCCACCCTAAACAAGAGAAAAATTCTAATCTATTAGAGAAACATCTCACAAGTCCTAATATGCCATATATATATATATGTGTGATTTGATTCTTCATGATTTGATTGGGTTGTGCATAACAAGTGAAATAAATATTTCAACGTGTTTTTGCTGCAAAATACTTGGCTAGGAAAAGCATGCGGAGGAGGTCTTTAAAATATGTTTTAGACCACCACGGTGTTGCTCACCTCGTCGTCTTCGTTCCAAAATATGTCGTTAAACTACGGCGAGAGAAAGTTAGGCCAGTTAGTGAGCTGGTGACAACATGCGCGGCAGAGACCGTTTATGAGTGACTGTGAGTGGATTAATGAGTGAGTGAGTGAGTGAGTGTGTGAGTGGATTGATGAGTGGATTTGTGGGTAAGTACGTGAATGAGTGAGTAAGCGAGAGAGTGTGAGTGAGAGAATGGATTCATGAGTGGGTGAGTGTGAGTGAGAGAGAGAGATTGGGTGAGTGAATGAGTGAAAGCAGGTGAGTGGATTTATGAGTGGGTGAGTGTGAGTTTAGACCAACGTGAGTTTAGTTCAGGTACAACAATCAGCGGCCTCTGGTGCGTTACTCACGTCGCCGGAGGGCTGGGAGATGATCTGTCCTGGGGGCCCGGGGGGGCCGGGGAGGCCAGGGGCCCCTCCCTCTCTCCCTGGGAGACCCTGTGTCACAGAGTATCATGAGGTGGGTGTGATATATATATATCACACCCAGTATGACAAACCAACCCCAAATGATCTATATATATATATAGATCATATATATGATCTATATATATATAGATCATTTGACCTTAGCATACCAAACTCGTGTGGTTGAGGACATAGAAAAACAATAGTTGACATTTTCTGGTCATGTATTAGGACAGCAGTCTTACACAGTGTAAGACTTCATAGTTACCAAAATGAAAGCAGTCTTTCACAGTGTAAGACTTCATAGTTACCAAAATAAAAGCAGTCTTACACAGTGTAAGAATTCATAGTTACTACAAAATAAAAGTATGACAAACCAACCCTTTCTCCTCTTTCTCCACTCTCTCCCTTGTCGCCCTGGAAGAAAACCAAAGAGAAGTGAATTATCAAAACATGTTGTATAGCATCGTATGGACCTTGTTTAGAATTGTTTACATTGCTTATGTAATTTAAAAAGCACTGTGCTATGATTGTAATTGTTCGCATTACCACTAATTAAAAACTAATAACAATTACTGACCTTTTATGTGTCCTATGATTCCTATGGCTACTCTGCACTCAGTTTTTTAAAACTAGATACTTTATCTATAAAGTTTTTTTGTAGCTTCTGCAATTTTGATAGCATGCTTCGATTGTTCTCAATAAAGGGTCTTTTGAAGGGCTTGATGTCAATGTAAATACCATTAAATGAACAGCATTGTATCTCCTACCAGTCTGCCCGGCACTCCTTCAAGTCCTGGAGTTCCATCTCGACCTCTTGACCCCTCAGCACCTTTCTCTCCAGAGATCCCCGGGAACCCGGGCCTTCCCTGGAGGAGGAGGGGGAGATGAGGGAGAGGAGGAAGAGAGTAGAGGAGAGGAGGAGGAGGAGGGGAGAGAGAGAGAGAGAAGGAGGAAAGGAAGAGGAGGAGGAAGAGAAGAAGAGGAGGAGGAAGAGGAGTAGGAGAATGAAGAAGAAGTAGTAGTAAGTAAAATCATGAATAATAAACTAAGGATGTGAAAAGAGATGAGAGATGAACATTCTTGGAGGGACAACCAGGGCATCAAAACAACAGAAAACCTTTTCTACTTACTGGCAGACCACCGATACCAGGCGGACCCTGAAACCAAAACACAAACATGTACTTTATTAATCCCAGACGGGAATTCCATTAAGTACAGAAGTCAGGGGTACCGATGTCCCTCTACATACTAAATGAATCAGATGAAAATGCATCATGGGATATATATTGGGTAAATACGTGCACATCAGTTCTTTTACAGTGCATTGTGGGTATTAAGTAGTGCACTATATAGGGAACCAGATTTGTACACTCACATTTCTGACACCACTACAAAATGGTGATGCCCCAAATAGTGCACTTTATAGTGCACAAGTGGACCAATAGGGACACGGCCCAAGACCTTTGGCCTGTCCCTAGTGTCTACTCACCTGTGGTCCGGGTGGACCTTCCTGTCCTGGTGAAGAGGGCCCTTCCTGGTCCCCCTGCAGGAAGAGGTGAGGAGGAGTTACTTAATGGATCAAACTGATATATAAGGACTGATCAACTAGGTCATACATATCCAACCACAGTGGACAGCCATCTATTTACTGATCTGTCCATCCATCTGTTCAGCCATACATACATACTTCCATCTATCCATCTATCCATTCACCCCCCCCCCCCATCTATCATCTAGCCATACACCCACCCAATCCATCCACCATCCATCCGTCCGTTATCTCTTATCCATTCGTAGGTCAGATGGCTCCAGTGAAGGTGTATTTTCGAGCTGTACTCACGTTGCCAACACGGTAGGGGGGCCCCGGGGGCCCCGGTGGCCCTGCGGGTCCAATAGGTCCCATTGGCCCAGGCAGCCCAGCAAGCCCACCCTCTCCAGGCTGACCTTCCAGTCCTGGGTTACCCTGGGACCCCTAGGAAGACCGGGAGGAATATGGCCATTAGCTGGTAGGTGTGACAGAAAGGCTACCGGGAGGCGTTGGTGGAGGACGTTTGTGGATCATTTCGTATTACAAAGGATAGGTGGTGTAGGGTGTTTTGACAGTTTTTTCAAATTCGTAACATTTGAAACAAAAAATGTGAAAATAAAGTGAAAATTTTAAAGAAATGTTGAAAACGTGAAAATAAAGTGAAAATGTGAAACGTGTGTTGAAAACGTAAAAATAAAGTGAAAATGTGAAACGTGTGCGAAATAAATTTGGAAAATGTGTTGAAACTAAATGTTAAAAAGAACCAGTTCCTGGTTCAAGGTAAAGGACAATTCCTGACAGTTAGAAAAAAAAAAAATATTCCAAAATGATGGCATTAATTGTATTAATTGTAATAATTGTATTAATGCCTAATCTTCATGAGCAGTCATATGATACGATCGGAGAAGAAAAGATAGTGAAAAATAAAGATGTAAGAAATTAATTTCCATGGTTAATCAAAAGAACAACAAAATGGAGGTTGTGACACAAACTAGCAACTCACAACCGCTACCCAGCCACGACGGATCACAGAACACAGAAAACTAGCTAGTATTTAGCGGCAGGCTTGGTTAGAAAGAGACAGAAGTTGTTTTGCGAGCGTTTAGGCGTAGAAACCACCGAAGCAGAGACCCCTGATACCTGCGTGTCGTTAGACACCGAGGAAGGCGTAAAGTAAGACAGAAGCCCGGTAAAGAAGCTGGAGCCAATCGACTCCTGCTAGAGAAGGTCAAAAATATAAACCCACGTAGGTCACATATCATATACAATATTTTTTAAAGATTAAGTTGGGGGAAAAAAAAATGAAGGAAATCATTTTGTGAATGAAACACATCTTACTTTCCCCCCAGCGCCCCCTGGCAGGCCGAGGTCCCCGTCGTCTCCCTGTTGGAATGTACAAATTAAGTGTTGATTAAAGTTAAAGGAGGACCATCTAATGTAAGAGGCAGCGACCCTGCATATCATTTGTCTGAATAATTTAAAGGCTTTGATGATAAATAGACATTTTGGGCTACACAAAATTGGCCTCTAATCGGGGCCAGGCTTATAAAAAGGCTACCAAGGTTTTAGCTTGAAGCTTGAATAAACTGGTTCTGGGCGGTCTGGTTCTGACAGAGACGTATGAATAATAATATAAAAGCCGCTGGTCTCACCTTTTGTCCTTGGAGTCCAGCCCGGCCTGGCTGTCCCTGGGGACCAGGGGGCCCCTGAAACAGCAAAAAGTTTCCGTCAGATAAGGAGTAAGATCCGTCCATAGCAGATTGCCAGTTAACTCAATGTTCTAATTTAGCGAAATACGTGATGATTTTAGCGGAATTCTGTACGATGACACGATGGTTAAATCCCAGTAATTATTGTAACTAGAACAGGATGGCAAATGGTGTTTTTTGGCACAACTACTCTATTAACACTTGCGATGTCTGCTAAATGACTACATTTTCCTGTTGATGACCTTACGCTATTTCAATTTGTAACAAAAAACATGTTTGTAACTCACAGGTAGACCGGGCACTCCATCGCTGCCTGGGGGTCCCGGAGGTCCTAACGCTACTGGCCCGTTGGCTCCCAGGGCCACCGATACCCCAGGAGGCCCAGGGGGACCTGGTAGGCCAGGCAGACCACGTAGACCCTGGAAGAACCCAACACGAACCAAGTAACTCAGACCACCCTTTCTGTCTTCTTTATGTTCTTTATGCCTTGACATCGATTTTTAATACATGAAGTTACAAATATAATATTTATAATCAACGTACCCGTATTTTCTCCATGTCGGGGTACCCGGAACCTTCCATGTCAATGTATGTCTAAAGAAACACACATTATAGATATTAAACCTTTACTAAGCCACGTTTTTGTTCCTTTTTTATTTGTAATTGTCATCTGTAAAGAAAGTCTTGAAAGCCTCTGGGTCTAACGTTAGGAGATGTCATGATGAGGTGTTACACTACAAATCGTAAAGAGATCGGAGTCACAAAGTGTTAACTTTGTTACAAACTTGATAAACTTTACTAATTGTACAAATTTTACATTGTCGTAAAGTGGTGCGGTTTATGTCCAGAATCGACGTGATTAATGTCATAAGGTAAGGATCTGGATGGTGTTACACACGATTCTGCACAGCTGCATACATTTAGGCTATAGGTGGGCTATAGCGGTAAAAACCTTCAGGCCTTGTGAGTAGCACACCTACCGGGCGGTCGACAGAGCCAGGGCCAGGAGGTCCGGGAGGCCCCGGGGGGCCCCTAGGTCCTGGATGGGCCTCTCCACGGTCTCCCTACAGGAGAACAAAAACACATCCTCATCCTGCTATCAATTCATCCAAAGAAAGGCTGTCAGTCAAATATGTTTCAGTTAATATGAATATTTTCCCACTCATGAAATCTAATCAAATCTAATCTAATCTAATTTAATCTAATCCATGTAAATATACTAATCTAATCTAATCTGCTGTAATCTCTACAGTACCTTCTCTCCTATGGTTCCCTGGTTTCCGGATGTTCCTTGGGGACCACGGGGCCCAGCAGCACCCTATAAACCCAGAAAAATAAACGCTTTGGTGATTTTTCAAAGCTATCCCAGAAACTATGCCTTGATGCAAGAAATGTATTTAAATAAATATAAATAAATAAATAACTTACAGCTTTTCCGTCCTCTCCTGGATCACCCTAAATGTGGTTAATGTAGTCGTAAATAAATAAATGCAGACATACAATTTAACACAGAAGCACAATATTTGTAAACAAAATCTTGAAACAACAAACATTTTTTGTTTAGTAGTGTGGAATTTGGTTTGGTTTAAATCCACCTCTCAAATGTATCTCTGTGATTCTCCAAATGTTTTGAATTTTTTTACATTTTTTTTTACTTTTTACTCTTTTCTTGTTGTTGTTGATGTTTCGTTTCACTTGTTAAGCACTGTGTATCACAGTTTTGTCCCAAAAACTCTTTAAATAGAGTTTGATTGATTGATTCCTGTACTCACAGGCTCTCCATCGGACCCCTTGGGTCCTATGGGGCCCTGCAACCCCGGGGGCCCCCTCGGCCCTGAGGGTCCAGCCACCTGTTGGACCACAGATCCGTCTCCCAGCCGCACCACCTGGGCAGCAGGCCCTGGGGGGCCGGCAGGGCCCGGGGGCCCGGCGGGGCCACGGTCACCCTTGTTACCGGGATAACCGATTCCGGAACTTCCCTGACCGGGAAAAAAATACAAAAAACGTCAGTAAATTTTTTATTCTCTATTGCCACTTTATACTCGTATACTATATTTGTATATTGAAAAAAACATTTATATAAACATCTGCTAAATATAAAAGTGTTATTTAGACACCCCAGCGCATACCTTTGTGCCTTTGTCCCCCTAAAATGAGAAAAAAACAAAAATAATAAGTTTGAATTTCAGCACATTACTCTATTTCATTCTGTTACCAATGCTACGTGCTACAACCATGCTAGTGCTTGGCTACCTTATCTCCTCGACCCCCAGCCTCCGAGGTGGAACCCTGAGAGGAGCCGGAGCCAGAGTCTCCCTTTGGCCCCACGGGGCCTCTGTCCCCTGTGCTGCCTTTGTCTCCCTGGCTGCCCTTCTCACCTCTAGCGCCCGTTGGACCTGCGTAGCATGGTTTAAGTAAAATAAGTGAAAATGAGTAAAGCTCCAAATGACATTATCAAATAATCCACAAAATAACAAAATACATTTTGAAAAAATCTGAAATTTTGAAAAAATCTGAAATCTTAAAGAAATCTGAAATTTTGAAAGAATCTGAAATTCTGAAAAAATCTGACATTTTTATACAAAAATAAAAGGTGTGAAACAACAGTGAAAAAAACCTCCACCACCACATCCAGGGCCCACTCTACCACCCCGGCGTCCCCACACTCAGGCTCACCTCCCTGGGCAACACTCTAACCCAGTCAGCCACCACCACTAGGCAAACACCCAACCACCATACGACAAGCAGTCCAACACCACCCACATCACCCAATCAGAGCTCTGCTTCCAACGCAAAAGCCAATCCAGCCAATGTCAGGTTAAGGGAGGGATTCCCAAGGGAGAGCAGTCTTACCTGGGAGGCCAGGTGTTCCAGGCCTTTGTTGGACTGAGGAATGGTGGTTCCGATCCCCTGAGGTCACACACAGACAGTAACGTAATGTAAAATCTCAGGTTGGACCACACTGGCTCTTAACGAGACCTGGTCCTAACGAGAAGCTTTAACGAAACCTCCTTGTCCCAACAAGAAGTCTTAACGAGACCTGGTCCTAACAAGACCTCACCCTAACAAGACTTTGTCCTAATGAGACCTCTATAAAATAATTGTGTATTTTATGAGAGTTCCCCTAAATGTATCTGTAGCTGGTTATCAGAAGCAATGAAGAAGTTATTCAATCTAAATCTCTGTGTAGTCAAGCCATTTCTAAAGCTGTTTAAAAAGCTGACTGTTATTCAACAAGTGACTGCAGCCCCCCCCCCCCCCACCAGGGAGAGCCAGAGAGCTTTAAAGCTTCTCTGTGATTCTGTGATGGAACTATAGACCATTTCAAGTCTGCTTCCACAACAGCCATATGTTGTGAATACATGGTGGCAAACTTCCACGACAACTTCTCCACAGTGTTATTCTCGCTGGGAACGTCCGAGAGCGTCTCGTAGTCGATCTAGTCGGTACTCGTTCCGTCCCGGTAAACTAGTAGGTAAAACACCTGTGTAATGTCATCACTAGGTCACTGAAGGGCACGCTCACTTGTCTCGGTGTGTGTGGCACCGTTTGATGATGTCAGAGGCGGTTCCGGAACCGGCCGCGGAGTGGCCTGCCAGAGATAGAAGAGTAGAACGGACCTTAAAGATGAATGGATTAAACTGTTGTTGTTGATCACAGGTCCTACAGTGACAGTTAAATGTTATTTAGTTATTGTTTATTTTACCTTTACAGTGTAACTCATCTCCCCTCTCTCGCCGTCCCCACTCCCAAAGTCACCAGAGGCCTGAGAGAGAGAGAGAGACAGACAGACAGACAGACAGACAGACAGACAGACAGAGAGAGAGAGAGACAGAGAGCGAGAGAGAGAAAGAGAGAGAGGGGGGAGGGGGAGAGGGAGGGAGAGAGAGAGAGGGAGAGGACACAGAGAGAGGGGGAGAGAGAGGGAGAGACAGAGAGAGACAACGAGGGAGAGAGAGACAGAGAGACAATGAGAGAGAGGGAGAGGGAAAGAGAGAGA
>OOFB01008585.1:11175-21988 GCA_900323305.1 Trachyrincus murrayi | reverse complement strand
TCACTCTCTCCACGTCCTTCCCCTGTTTCTGGAACTGCACACACACACACACACACACACACATGCACACACACACACACACACACACACACACACACACATCCATTTCTCTCACACATCTCCTTGGCTTTGTTCTCCATTCATCTGGTCCAGTGGTTCATCCTCTTCTCAGAGTTGTATCTCCAACAGGGAGATATGCTTATGGTCTCGAGATAGGGCTGGGCAATATATCGATATTGTGATAGATATCGTGTCAGATTTTGGATATCGTAATATTGTGATAAGGCATAAGTGTTGTCTTTTTCTGGTTTTAAAGGCTGCATTACAGTAAAGTAATTTTCTGAACTTACCAGACTGTTTTAGCTGTTCTATTATTAACAGATGATTATTTATCAAAAATCTCAGTGTGTAAATATTTTGTGAAAGCAGTATTGGCTCAATATCAATATCGATATTTGAGTTAGCCCATATCGCCCAGCCCTAATTGCTGCCTTGAAACTGTTTTATGTTTACCTTTTGATATTTTACATTTTCATATTATAGGCTAGGCCTATATTTATGTTTTGTCTATAGTTTCTATAGTTTGAAACTGTTGTTCATATACTAATGTTCATTATGCACTAAAGTTCTTAATAAAATGAGAAAATACTTTTCATTTGTCAAGTATTTAATTCACAAAGTATAAAAAAATAGGCTTTACCATTTATTTTATATAGGCTATTAATTGAATTACCAGAAAACATGCTATATCGTTATCGAGATATTAAATGACCTATATCGTGATAGATGATTTTGGCCATATCGCCCAGCCCTAGTGCGAGACTCACTAGGTTTGGTTAATCTGTTTTTAAGTGTCAAGAGGACAGGTTTAGACAATTCTAGGCTTGTTAAAAATATAGGCTAATCGAAAATGTAGTATGGCACACAAGGTGGACACATCCTTTCAATCATTTAAGTAAGCCTACATTTATTTTAACAGAACATTTTTTGAGCAATGGCCAATGTGATAGATTCTTACAATCTGTCTGATGTATTTGTGTGTGTAATTTCCTGCTCGTCAACACTAGGTTTACCTGTCTGTGTTTGACATTTCCATCACCGACTTCCAGTTAAAAATACTGGGTGGACAGGATCTTCCTCTTTCACTGAGCATTGTTTGCCGTACAGTAGCTCACTTGAGCTGCTGTAATGGATGTCTCAGAACAATGTATATTTGACCTGTTCCTCTAAGGGAAAGAAGCTTATCTTGATCTTGGGCGAGGATTGCGCTTTTACACAAAAGTATGCTGTTTCCTCATTTGCATGATATGTTTTATTTCCTCCATAGAGGGAATGGCCTTACACGCTGACATTGTTATTGCATTGGGTGTCCTTAGGCCAACCGATTGTTAGGCCACACCTGTAACGGCATGTTGTGAAATGGCAGGTAGTTGCCAACTACGGGCACCTGTTATGTTGTAATAATAGCTGTGTTATTTCCTGAAATCAGTCAGCGTTACTTCAGGGCCATTTCTGTTTTGCTACTAGTCTATTTCCGAACCAAAGGTTACTAGGGACAGCTGCTGGGTTATGAATGATAACCCAGCAGAGAGGGGCTAGCTACCTAGCCTCCCCCTCTCCCCACCCCTCTCATTTTTCTTGGAGCCCCATGGCCACTGGGACTTACGATATAATCCTAGGTGACTCCTGGCAGAAGAATATCATTTTATTCTCAAACTGAGATGCCATTTTTCAATTAGACTGCTGGAGTAAAGGCCTGAGTATAGAGGAGGAGGTAAATTCAAGTAGCCTTCAGGGTTTATAATAGATAGTGACTGTCTGAAGGCTCTAGTGAGGTGGTCACGGTTTCCTTCTTTGATGCCCATTGGCTTGAACTCGTGTTAAAAGTGTACCATACTAGCAGATGTCGTCCACCATGCTGGCCTCATTTGATCTGATTGTCTTGTATGTCGTTGGCGTGAGCGCGTTTCCCGGGTAGGGCGTGACCCATGCTCCCCCCTCGCTATCTCCCATGCACACGCACGTCTCCAATAACGATTTGATTGGAGATATATACACAACGTGCGCTTTTTGAACATTACTCCTCCAAGATCTCGGGCTAGTACCACAAGTCTTCTAAAAGTTGAATCAATCTAATGCATTGTTTAGGGTTTTCGTGATCACTGACTCCCAACTGGAGAATCCTTGCCATTGGTCTAATTGTTGAAATTGAATTGTTGAAATATTGGTGTTTCATGTATGCGTTTTGTAACCTAATCCATTGGTGTCCCTAACTGACAGGCTGGTTAAGCTGATTAAAGTTTGAACCCTGCTATGCTTGGTATGCATGTTCCTTGGCATTACCTTAAAGAAGCAGGCAGGGAACGGTAGCAGCAAAAATGGACCCCTTCTTTGGTCATGTTGAACTTTTTATTTTTGTATTTGAAACGTGTCATGTTTTGAATGGCACATATACAGCTCTTCAACTACTTTGATATCTGAGGGTTCAAGATGCACATCAATGTGCCATGACTTGTTTCTCGCGTGAATCATCCTTCAAATACTTCTTACTTGCACTCCAATAGATGAGATGCATCAGACAAACATGATAACACTTGTTTGTCTTGACCGACTCTCCTGTCAGGTTCCCTGGTGGTGTTTTGTCATAACTAGCAGATCATTGGATAACTTCTTGAATTGGTCACGCATAAACCCCAAATGGCCCTAACCTTTATTCTGAGTGGACATTGATGTTGTTTGCTCAGTGCTTAGCGCTAGCCTGCGCTATCGACTAGAACTATGCTAACGGTGTAGAGTTCGCTGAGGCCACGATTAGCATCATTATAAATTAGGCCAGGACAACCGGTGCCTGCCTGGGAATGTGTGTTCTCCAGGCATTTGGCCCACACTAATTTCTCTCATGCAATGTCCACACTGGTCCATTGGTCCCGAGCTGTACAATCTGTCTCTTCGTGTTGCTTCATTTTAATGGAGACCTTTGCTGGTTATTGTGTGGCAGGACTGGGTTCGTAGTTCACTCTCAACAATTTCATTTTCCCAACCTAATTCAGCCTCTTCATCTCTAAAGATGGCTTGACAACAGTAGTCCACTGGAGAAGTACCACCAATACTAATACACATGTCCTAGCCCAGTGCTTTTCTGTGGTTTGTGGTTCGAAGAGTTGGTTAGAACTTCAACAGCAACTTATTAGCAGTATGTAGTTCCCTCCCATCCAGAGAGACCTTGTGCCCCATATTATCTTTGGCTTGTCAAAAGCCGGTTGGATTAGCCTCCTATGTGTGTTACGTCTACTTGATGTTTTGTTCTTCTCTGAAGGTCAGACAGGACAAACGTGTACTCCTCGGTTGAGCGAATCCTCTGTTTTGTTATACTTCACCTATGGTACCCATTCCTATGGGGCCATTATTGTAGCAGAACTATTTATTATGTGAGTGGTGAGTTGTGTAACTAACTGTATCTCAATCCGTGTGTGTGTAATCAGATTTGCAAATGTGTAAAATAATCCTGAAATGCGTACTGAGATTTGTGAATGTGTACAGGAATCTGCAAATGTGTATTCAGAATCTGTGTGCGTATTCAGATTTGTAAATGTGGAAAACATAGATCTGTAAATGTACATCGATTAATGGCTGAAAAGTATTTCGCTCCAAGTGCTGGAAATACAGACAAGTCATCAGTTACAACTGGCCTCTGAATTGGCTGTCTTTACACTTGACTTTTGCTAATACTTCTGCTGTGGTGAGTTCTGCAAATGCGTACTATACTTTTCAGCCATTAATATCTATGTACACATTTACAGATTTGTCTACACATTTACAGATTTGTCTACACATTTACAGATCTATGTTTTACACATTTACAAATCTGATTACACACACACAGATTGAGATACAGTTACACAACTTTTGTTTGCTGTAGACTTTTATTATTTAAAAAGTTTAATTAAACAAGTAACCATCCATTTCAGTTCTTTTTTCCCTGATAAGCGTTCCAGTTAATTTCCGTGATGTGAGTTCTGGGAAGTCTTGTAGATACGTTAACTGGTGTAGGTGTAGGTTGTAGAGTAGAGAGCGGAGGTGTGGGGAATACAACCATCAGTTTATGAGAAGGTCAACATCGGAGGGTTTACGGGTCACTAGGTCATGGCTGGCGATTATGTGAGGAGGAGTGGAATGGAGAGATTAGGTCTTTAAGATCAGTTGGGTTAGAGCCATTTAGAAGAATGCATTTATTGTTTGGTCCACACAATGAATGCGATGAACTTGGCTAAACATTAAAGCTGGTTTTCTTTTGAATACTTAGATTATAAATGAACTATGAAAATAAGTCTGGGAAAAATGCTTTTACTTATTCTTACTTGATGAGGATATGATACCAAATGTCAAATTTTGGTTTTAAAAATTGTACATTTTTGCATTTGAACATTTCAAATTGTTACTCTTTAGCATTCTTCATCAATAATCTATCCAAGTTGCAACACCTTCAGAACCACAACTGGGGAGTAACATGTCCATCTTTGCATGTCATATAGCCTAGGCCTATGTGCAGGTTGCTATCAGCCAAATTCAGCTAGCAGTTGTGGTGTAAGGGATCTGCAGAGTGACCGTCCTTAACCTGAATGTACTGATTCATCCCATTTCAAAAGAATCAGTTTAGATTAGGTAACGTTGGATGGCAGTTTATCCATCCCAGAGGGGAAGTTAAGTTTGCTTTAAAAGGGAAGGATCCCATGAAGCACTTTTATCATAGATAAGAATAATAATAATAAACGTCTCTTGCATTTCAGGTGTGGGGTGCAATTAGATCTGAGCCATTGTTTGGTTAGGCTAGGCAGTCCAGTGGAAGTTGATTTTGCATTGTGTTCACGGTGTGTTCCTCTGAACTGTGGAGCGTCCACAGAGGCCTGGGGTGGGCGTGTAGACCACCTGGAGCTAGACGCAGGTATTGCATACCCTGAAACTCTGTCGGCACCGTAGGGTACGGCCTGGATGTTTGGACAAGAGGTGTAACACCCTCCTCATTGTGCTCTCCTGCTTCCCAGAAATGAAAGGGAATATGTACAAAGGACATGAATGGTAAAGGTTCTCAGGCCAGGCAGGTCAGTGCACGGTTTGACTCTTGGACTTTGTCTCAAACCGTTTTTTTTTTCTTTCTTTCTTCCTCTTCAGGATCCTGAGAAGTGAAAAATGGACCAGGCACGAACTACGATATCCAAAATAGTGAGTCTTCCCACATAATCCTTTTTTTAAATATGAAGCCTTGTTTTGAACGTTTATAACGATGGACAAAGCTATACTCCATAAACAGAGCGCACGTGGACCGCGGCGTACTTAGCGCTCTACGTCCTGCCTATTATTTCCCCATTCATCGAACATAGAGTCGAAGATATCTAAAAGTGTTCACCGCTGTTCACCAATATGACTGAGTTTGTTGCTTGCTATAATCCAAAGCAGTTCGGGCGGTGAAACAGATTTTTTTGCAAAAGTCTTCAAAATCTGACTTTTAAGACTCGTTTGACTGCAAAACACCAGATGTTTTCAACGTCTCGCTTTGCGGAATGTGCGCATGTGCCAGAGTATTCACTCTTCTTTTTCGTCTTTTTCGAGTCTTAAGTTTATTCTACATTGGAGTATCGTAACAAAGTTCTCGTAAAGGTGATGTAATTGGCAGAATTAGCTAAATATGACAGGCGAGGATATCCCTATGAAGATCAGTACATTTAAAATGATTTGTATTATTTAATTATTGATTGTATCGCGGCGAGAGGAACGTCAAAAGAAGCTAAAAAAAAGGCAAAGAAGAGTGAGTAATGCGGTGTTTTGCAGACAAACGCTACTACTTTGGATTATAGCAAGCAACAAACGCAGTCATATCGATGAGTGGTGAACGTTTAAAAAAAATATATATATATCTTCCCCTCTGTTAGATGAATGGGGTACAGTAAGACAAAACCTAACTGTTTGTCGGCAGTTACATAATGGATCTAAGGCTTTATTTTCAGCTATTGTGTACTGTGCGGGGATCCACAAGGACGAAAAGCTTCAGCTTCTATTACTTCCTTCAGATTTGAACCCATGGATGACACGGTTGTAATAAAAAAAAAAACATTCAGTACATTTTCTGAGACCCATCGTCATACAGCCCAGTGCTTATGAGGCTCCTCATGTCTGAGGCATATTTATAATGATGGCCATTACTAAATGTACTGTTTTGGAGAGATGGTGAACAAAAAAACAATGTAGGTGAAACAAAGATTATCTGTAGAATGTTCTTAAATCATCTTGCCAAGTCCTACGTCCTATGTAACAAATCGGCTCACAAAAATAAATACTGTAATAAAAATATAAAATGACATTTTATTAAAAAATAAAATATATGTGGTCAAAGCCTGAACGAGTTGGCATCATCCTGGCAGTAAGACTCTTTCTCTTCCTTATTCTTTCTCTCTCTCCCAGTTCAATGGCGAGCCACGCTCGTACACGCGCTTCAACCTCACCCAGAACATGGAGGGGGACATCAGCCATGTGGAGATGAAGCTGTCGACGGACGCAGACGAGGAGGTGGGGGACAACGGCGTGGGCGAGCACCACCACCACAACGGCGTGCACGGGCCCTACGTGGTGCGCAAGCCCGGACGCTTGCCGAGGAACATCTGCTTCTTGGTGTCCACCACCCTCCTCATCTTCATCATCGGTAAGAACGGGAAGTCTTGTAGTCTAGTGGGTGGGCAGGATAGCCGTAAAGGTACTGGAACCTCCTATGTCCCCTGAGCATGGTGCCATCCTCTACCTGCTCATTAATGACATGTATCTAAACTAGGGTTGCAAAATTCCGGGAATATTCAAAGTTGAAACTTTCAATGGGAATTAACGGGAATAAACGGGAATTAACGGGAATAATTGGGGTAATTTATACTACTGTATTTACCTTGTCATATACAGATATAAATATAAACATTTTGTTTTGTCATAAGCACACATGCATGCAAACATTCCTAATACAAATGATAAAAATGAGGGGGGATTTTTATTTTTTTTTAGGGGGATTTAGGTTTCAGTTTCCTTAGGTTTCCGTTTCCTTATCGTCGGAAGCTGATAAGGAAACCAAAACCTAAACCCCCCATTCATCGGTATTAGACACTGAAGCAGGATGTAGACATTGTACTGATTTGTAGCATTCAAAACATTCATTCATTCATTCAAACCTTTATTTATTCTCGAATAGACAGTTGAGGTTACCCTCATTTACAATGTCGCCGAGACTTACAGGCATTTCAATATGCAAAAACAATTAGTAATAAATAAAGAAATCAGTTTACATTGTAAACATATAACATATTCCCAAAAGAACACTTTGCGAATGACTTATGCGGTAGGAAATACATTCAGCATATTTATTAGACCACAAGGACACATACAATGTTTTTTGGGGAGAAAATAGCATAACATTTCTTTTTTCAAAATTTCCTAAATTCCCGAGCTAAATTTCCCGTGGAAAATTTCCGGAAATTTTCCACCCCTTTGCAACCCTAATCTAAACCTTCAGTTACAAGTGCTTTGGATCTAAATAGTACATTGTCAGAAGTTATTGAAGGGAAAGCAACAGTTCATGCTATATAACTTGTATATGTTGAGGTGTAATCCACTGGTACTGTGAGCTGTAAGGATAAAACTAAGCAGTTGTCTACACGTTCTGTTACACAAGTTTTCAACAAATTGTTTTTTTCCAGCTCTAAAGGGGGATCATGTTCATAAAAATGCTAAATATCATAAAACAAATGACCAAATAATTCACATTGTCTCCCTCCGAGCAATTGGTACTGGACTTGTACTAGACTCTTCTTTTTTTTTTTATTACTAAAAACACTTTGGCAGGACTTTGTGTTTGGGTGGGGTTATGCTATTTTGTCTGGCATTACAGAAGTGCATTTGGCTAATGCATTTGGCATCCTATACTTCTGTCTGTTTGATTCTCTGCGGCCTTCAACTACAAAACATCTCCCCCCACACCAGGCTATCTGATTGGCTACCTGGTTCACCGCAAGAGGGATGTGCCCATCTGTGTGCCGTCCGCCCTACCAGTCGACAGCCTGCTCAGCCAGGTGGAGATTGAGACGGGGGCGGCCCCGCTCATGGACTGGGACGACGTCAAGACCCTTCTTGCTGAGCAGATGAGCACGGCCAAGCTCGAACAAGCCTTCAGGTGAACGCTCTAGTGTGGACTGTGGTAGTGGTAGTAGCAGCAGCAGCCGTCAGCTGATGTTTAGTAGCCGTCAGCTGATGTTTAGTGGCATCTATCCAACAGGCCATGGTGGGGATGGAATTGGTTTTGGTGGGTGAGTTGCGCTGACTTTCAGTTGCAACACCTTCAGAACCACAACTGGGAGTAACATGTCCATCTTTGCATGTCATATAGCCTAGGCCTATGTGCAGGTTGCTATCAACCAAATGCTTTGTCAATTTGTACATTTCACAAATTTTCAGAAAAGTTACAGATACTACCTAATTATATACTACCTACCACAATTTCAAGGGAATGTCGGTTTATTCTGTTCCAACTTTGGGAGATTTTACTTATAAAAGGAAACTTTTACAATAATCGGCAATAGTCGTGAACTTCCCCGAAGTATAACCCCCCCCCCCCCAACCTGCTTGTTATCAGCGCTTACTTATTGTCCTCTTATTTTCCCCAGTGATTTAGCCAGCGAGAGCCACCAGGCCGGCACCATCGGGGACGACATGCTTGCAAACAAGGTGTTCTCCAAGTTTAAAGCATGCTACATGGACACGTGGCGCGACGAGCACTTTGTCAAGGTCCAGGAGCTCCAAGCCCCCAAGACCAACCGGGTCACCTTCAAGAACATCTCCGAGACCCTGTCTGGGTTCCTATCCTACAGCCCCAAAGGAACTGTCGCTGTAAGTCCAGTTTAAATTTGTTTATATATATATAATTTTTTTTTTGTTGGAAAATAGTCTTTGTTGATAATCATACATTTTATTTATAGAGCGCTTTTCTAAGACACTTTACAAAGGCAATGGACAATAAAAACGTAACTCAAACGGTCAACGCAAGTCAACCAGTATATATTATATTATCTGTATCGTCGTTGCAAAATCTTCCTGACGAGAAGAATCTGCCGTCAAGATGTATTCATGAAAAGTGACTGACTTGGTAGCCAGTCAAATCGACAGACTGAAAGTCAAGAGACTAAGTGCATGTTGGGTTGTTAGGACGTAGATGGTTTGTTAGGTCTACACACATATTCACCAGTGCCCTGAAACTAATGGCCGTCGGTGGGTATGGGCAATACAGAAAACTATAAAGGAAGACACTATCAATTTTCATGTTGTATGAAAAATAATAATAATAATCGAAAAACGGACATTTTCAAAGTACTATCAAAAATGGCATACAATTTTTGTGGTGTGTGTGTGTGTTTTTTAGGGTGCCATCATCTACGCTAAC
Source organism: Trachyrincus murrayi (assembly GCA_900323305.1). NCBI lineage: Eukaryota > Metazoa > Chordata > Actinopteri > Gadiformes > Macrouridae > Trachyrincus > Trachyrincus murrayi. The sequence goes on along the minus strand of OOFB01008585.1, from coordinate 12,522 downwards.
TACGGCCAGATGGAGGACTTCAGGCAGCTGATTGACTACAACATTGATCTGAGTGAGAGGGTGGTGCTGGTGAAGACTGGCAGGATCAGCTTTGCTGAGAAGGTGAGGGCTCTGGCAACGTAGCTTGTGTAGTTTTCCTCAAGTTCTTGTCGTGAAGAATGTACCCTCTACTACGAGGAAGATGTGGGAAAATAAAGTCTTTATTGATTAGGATACATTTTATCGCTAGCTCTTTTCTAGACACTCTTTACAAGCGTCACACTTTACAAAGGCGATAAATAATGAAATCTGCAATAAGAAAGTCACATTAAAGCAATTGAAAAGCATACACGTTAAGTGTCTTTTTGTTAAGTCCAAGGATGGTCGGTGGCTTTGTGGTATGTGATTCTCATTGACTTGATTTGCCTCGCTCTCTTCATGCATATCTAGTATGTGTCTGTCTCTCTCTCTTTATATTTCTCTCTCTTTATATTTTTCTTTATATTTCTCTCTCACTCACTCACTGTCTGTCTCTCTCTGCCTATAGGTGGCCAATGCTGCCAAGTTTAATGCCTCTGCTGTGCTCATATACCCGGACGCAGCAGTCGGGGAAACCACCCAGCTCTATGGACACGTAAGCCCTTCTAGACGCTTCTAAATGTAATCATACTGACATGAGCAAAGGAGAGACTGTATGTCATTGGACAGCGTGACTTCATAACGTAGGTTCCCGTTAGATGGAAATGTGAACTAGAGGCTGGAGAAAATGTTCTACATCATATTTTAGATAGATGAACTTTGGTGTGGAATTGTAATACAAACTGATGTACACCTTCAGTCGGTCCATCCACACATTTGAAAATACCAGAAAAGTAATGGGTATTTATTTATTTTTTGGTACATTTTGGCAGGTAAATTAACCATGACATCATCAAGGTTTTGATACGGTTGTGGTGTAACGCCAAATGACCATGGACACCTTTGACTCACATTACAGTGGCATATAGCAGTATCTGACTCTTGGCCTGAACTTTGTGTCTAAGTCTGTATGCCCCGCCTCTCCCCGTCCTCTTCAGGTCCACCTCGGCTCGGGAGACCCCTACACCCCTGGCTTCCCCTCCTTCAACCACACGCAGTTTGCTGCCGTCAAGTCCTCCGGCCTGCCCGCCATCCTGGCCCAGACCATCACCTCGCGCATGGCCATCAAAATCATGAGGTGTGTGTGTGTGTGTGTGTGTGTGTGTGTGTGTGTGTGTGTGTGTGTGTGTGTGTGTGTGTGTGTGTGTGTGTGTGTGTGTGTGTGTGTGTGAGAGAGAGAGAGAGAGAGAGTCAGTACTTGTGTGAGTACATGCATGTGTGTGCTAGTAC
>OOFB01008584.1:0-10222 GCA_900323305.1 Trachyrincus murrayi | reverse complement strand
TTTGTTTCTCGGTTGCTAAAACAAAAGAGCAAAAAGCAGAAATTGTCTGTCAGCAGTCATACACCACACACACACACACACACACACACACACACACACACACACACACATGCACACACACCTACACACATTAGATACATACTCGCATGCACACACACACACACACACACGCGCGCGCGCACTCACACACACACCTACACACATGCACACTCTCACACAAACAATCAGTAATCAGAAGCCCACAATTCCAGGCGGCAGTTGGAGCCCTACAGGCTGAAGAGCCGGTCATACTGTATCTCACAGGCAATGGAGAGGCAGGGCGGGACCTTATTTAATAGGGGCGACTGTTGGCAATTTCCCACTGCCTGCCTGTTTTTCTTTCTTTTTTACGTTTGGTAAGTCAGTAAAAAAATCCAACTTAATTGAATTGGGTGCAGGTTTTCTTTTTTTTCTTTTTTACGTGAATGAGTATTTCTTTTATTGAACTAATTCTCAAAGGGAATGTCAAATGGCGGTTTTCAAAGGAATGGTTTGGTCCACAGATGGTCTAAAAAGGAAGGGAAAAAAACAACGACATTCAAAAATAGGAAAAAGTGTGATTAAATCTCTGGCGCTGTTCATTATCTTTCGTGGTTCCCGCTCGCCAGAAGCATGGCTTTGTGGACCGCGGTAATCTGTTAACAGGGCTAATTATTAATTTAACTGTTAACCTTGATCTAAATATATGAAACTTGAGCAATGACATTTTTTTCTTTATTATCTTTATATTTCTTTCGGCTTTATCACCCTCGTCTTTTCGTCCGCTTCACCAGCCAAACCGCGTTCAAACCAACATGCTACACTGTGCCAGGTGACCTTTGACCTTGGTCCTATATAGCGTACCGTACGTTTGAATAATGCAGAGCAGGGGAGCAGATTCACTGACTGAATGTCAACACGATACGGGAGCGCTGCACAAAAAAATTAAAGATTTAAAGAATTAAAGATTCATCCCGTACTGTAACAATCCACATACAAAATGTATGCATTCATTTAAAAAACAGCACACAGCACAGTCTCGTGAGATCGACAAGAAATAAAACATTCTGTGCCATTATTTGACAAATAGCTTTCTACGACTCTCTGCTGATGTAGTCGGTGGCGGCCATTTTCTGTATAAATCTTTTAAATCAGAAATGTTCAGTCAATATTTAGACGGATAGATAAACAGACAAACGTATATGTGATGTATGATGTACATGCCTTTATTTGGTCAGAAGAAAGACAGACAAATAGGCTTCTAATATAGTATATAAAAAGCCCATTTGTCAAAAGCCTGAATGACAGCCCTCACAGATAAAGAATGCTCTTGACTCAAAATCTTTACAAAAGAGTTACTTCTCAAAAAGCTATTTATTTTAAGTTATTTAGTTTCATTCACATCAAAATGAGGTAAAGGACAGCTATTTAAATTTTTCATTTTATATAATTTACCAATAGCAAGAAAGCGACTACAGTGAAATATGATTTCACGCCTTTAAGTTGTGTTGCGACCTACTGTAATTCACATGATAATACATGCAGAGGAATTGTCAGTGATTAGAAAATGGCTGATTGTATTATTATTTAATTGTATTCATGCTGAACTTGTGCTGAAAGGTCACATCAATGTCAGTGACAATAACAGATCTGTCATCTTTATTATTTATTTATCCATAGCATCAGATATTGAAGGAGACATTGCAATTAGCCTCACTGTTATTATTATTATTATTATTATTATTATTATTCATGTTTTTATCATCTTGGGCTAACTAATATATAGTGTTAGCAGAAATTGGATGATGCAGTGCATAGGCAGATAAATAATAACTTTGCTTAATAACTCAATAATGCTTACATTTGTGTGTCCATTTAGATTAGATATACTTCTTTTTTTTAAACTTATTTTAAAAAGATGAATAAAGAACATCTTGAACATCTTAAGAGCACAAGGCAATTCAGTGATTCCAAGGTCCAGATAGGACCAGAACCTGAATAAAACCATGGCCTGGCCTTCGATACTGCTCAGCACAGAGTAATATTACGCACAATATTCAGTTGTAAATAAAACAGACGAGGGAATAGTGCATGCATATTTATAGTACTGATGTACTACTTCATATTTTTTTCACATGGAAATGCGGGGAAAACAAAATTAAGGGTTTGAGATTAATTCACCGTGAAGCAACAGGGAAATCTCAGACTTCTTCATGTCTGCCTTGCTCTTCTCAAAAGAGAAACGTGTTACTTTTCGGAAAATTCTAGGCTGTGTGTCATGGTCATGCAGTTAGGTGGGTCGGTAAAGAACTCAATGTTTACCGCCTCCCGGGTAGATATGGTGACCCTGTGTGTGTGACATGCAGAATGAAAGCCTTCCTGAAAGCAGTCAGCAAGGTGTCTGTGGACTGCAAGGCTACAACAAGGCTTACATGTTTCTGGACTTTCTTTCAAAGTTATACCGTGTTTCGTATTGTCAGTTGAACCCCAGAAAGGTCAAACAACTTTATCTACACTTTATGATTGTATACACTTTAATGAAACAAGTATAAATCCTTGTTGTTTCTGGCACATAGCATCCTGAGAAAGAATTATGCGAAAGATCCAGAGAATGTCTATCCTGTCTACCCATCCATCGGCCTTCCATCACACATATGAGCCATCCGTCCATAATACTGTGGATTCACGTGGTAGCCAAGAGAGAACATGGACGCAAGCAGCTTGTAACTCCACTTTACATTGTGATAAATACTTTACACTTTACATTGTGATAAATACCTTACACTTTACATTGTGGTAAATACTTTACCATATAGATGGTCGAAAAAGAGCCGCAAGACATGGGGCTGACCTGTTACAATAAAGAAGATGTCAGACCCCAGAAATTACACCAGGCACACACCACAGAAGAAGAAGAAGAAGAAGAAGAAGTTAACACAGATGTTTGGAGCCATGGAAACCGCTCTGCACGTTTGCCTCCAAAAATCTGCTGTCGGCCCGACACCTGCTGCTGCTGCTGCTGCTGCGGAGGGTCTGCGGCACGTCGTGTAGATACACACGGAGGTGATGAGGACAAGTCTGCACTACAACGTTCCAACATAACCGTCTCGGGCAGCCGTCTGGACCGCTGGCTCCGACGGTGTTCTGCTGCTACTCTTTTAATTAACATCACGCAGAGGGTTTAAACCTCATTACATTTCCCTCATGCCTGAACAGCCCAGTTCCCGGCTACGCTCCACTCAGATGTCACCCAGAAAAACATTCTCTGTTTCAATTAAGACCCGGCGCACCTTTAAAGGCAAGGTCGTGAGAACGGAAAAAAAGGAATCACGTCTATCCAGCGTTATTATTTTGTGATTCGAAAATGAAAATACCCCTCCCTTCCCCCCCCGTTTTTCACCGGTGAGGGGGCTTTCATTTGGCCTTGCAAAAACTGCAGTCAGTAATGTAATTGTTGTTGGGCTGAATTTAAGGACTCGTCCTCTGGGGCCGGAATGATTATCAAAGGAATCCATTCACTTCCTCAGTGTGTGTCCAGTTACAAGCTTTCAGCCCAGCGGTTACTGTGTATTAGTTATGTATTAATCTAGGGCAGTGGTTCTCAAACAGGTCAAAATAAGTAATGAACCCTAGCTCAGCAAAGTGATGAATTAAAAAATAGCCTGTTGTCCGCATTGGGACATATTTACATATGACAAATCGTTTCCTCAATGTATCGGACAGAAGCTGTTAAGAGACGGTCCTTGTTGCTGTTAGTTGCCTCGTCAACTTGGAGAGCAAAGTGTTTATTCTTTCTATAGAATTTATAGTCGCCGTGACAGTCTGGCCATTGGCATTTACAGTCGCCATTTTGCCCTAACATTGCGGACACGCAGTTCGTGCACTGTTCTTGCGGGGCTTCAACATTTCAGAGGTTCGTGACACACCGCCGTATGAACCGCACGCGAGGGCCGCAATAACATCATTTTTGGTTCACGCCGGCTCATTCATGCACGGCGACTATAAAGTTTGGCACTTCGGTGCCAGTCATTTATTTACAGTTCTTGTGTGCAACACATTTTTTATTGTTTGGTCCGCCTGTGTTTGTTTTTATACAGTGTGTGATTGAGCTTTCCCCCTCACTAAAATACAATCAATTATCTCTTCCATGCCACCTCCCTGCGTCCCCCCTGCAGTACCCCTGCGCCTCCCACTTTGAGAAACCCTGATCTAGGGCAACCCAGTAAACTCACGTCACGTTACATGCACACAGACACACACACACACCGAACTACATACACACACACACACACACACACACACATCCCTCAACCACAATCACTCACACACATTATTTAGTTAGTTAGACTTTATTGTCCCCGGCCGGAAAACACAAGGGGAACCCACAATACACTTTACGCACATCATCACACAACAATAACAAGACAGTAACTGTACATCAGTAAGAGAAGCAACAATACACCTTACACACATCATCACACAACACTACCGGACTGCAACAATACATAAGGTATACAGCAGCACACAGGCAAAAGCAACATAAGAACAAGACTCATAGTTCCCTCAGCAAGTCACCCTGTTTAGGGCTGCTATGGCTGTGGGTATCAGGCTTTTGTCCAAGCCAGCCCTTCTGCACCTCAGGGTCCTGTACCTGCGCCCAGAGGACAGTACAGTGAAGTGACGGTTGAGTGGGTGTGTGAAGTCCTGCGCTATTGTATTTGCAATGTGTGTGGCGGGCTTACAGTTGAGCTCTGAGAGGTTGAAAGTGGGGAGACATATTATTTTGGTAGCAGGGTTATGCGTTTAAGTTTGACCCAGTTTGTGAGAGAGGGCATGTTAAATAAACAGGTGGAGCAGTAGAGCAGGATGGGTTGGACAATTCTTTGGTACAGCAGTAGGAGGAGATGGGGGGGCGACATGGAGTCCTTTGAGTTTGCGGATGGCTGATAGTCTTTGATGGCTCCTTTTTTAAATGTCCTTTGTGTGCTGGTCGAAGCTGAGTTCATTGTCCAGTGTATGTCCGAGATATTTGAAGCTGTCAACTATTTCAACATTTTGGTTATTGATGAGGGTGGGATGCTGGAGTGACGGGGAACCTATTACTATTTATTTTGCTTTCCTGGGCAAAGTGTGCAACAGTGTGCAACAGAATGGTTATCTGTGAGAAGAGCGAGAATGGCCGTGTCATCAGAAGTATTTGAGGTAGTGGTGGGTGAGGGCTGGTGCAGTCATTGGTGTACAGCGTGCCTACCCCCGAACAGCTTGCCGTCTGTCACTAAGGAAGATGTGCAGGAGATGGTTCATGGGGGGGGGAAGAGAAGAGTGTTGAGTGTAGCTTCCAGACCAACAGGTGCCTTTGGATGGTATTAAGAGCAGAGCTGAAATCCACGAAGAGGATCCTGGCGAAGGTGCCTGGGGAATCCAGGTCCTGGAGGAGGAGGAGGCGCAGCAGGCAGGCCACAGCATCCTCTGTGCCCCTCCTGGCCCTGTAGGCACATTGGAGGGGGTCCAGTTGTCAGTTAACAATTGGCAGGATGGTGTATAGCAGCAGATTCTCCAGGCACTGCATTATTATGGATGTGAGCGCAATGGGGCAGTAATGGTATTATATAATGGAATTCTGTGGGTCTGTGTTTTTTGTGCACCTGAATTATTGTTGCGGTTTTCCAGAGGGTGGGTATTGTGGCAGACCGGTAGGATTCGCAGAAGTGTGAGTGAAGAATTGTGAGAGTTCCATGGCGCAGGTCTTCAGCACCCTTGCCGAGATGCCGTCAGGCCCCGGGGCCTTGCCTGGCTTACACCGGCTAAGCTGGCGTCGTACGTCCTCCACTGAGAAAGGGGCCGGCTCGTTGAAAACCAGTGGAGGGGGGGCTCTCAGCTCTTTGACGCAATTGTCTGAGAAGTTCTGAGTGTCGAAACGAGTGAAGAATGAGTTCAGTTTCGTGGCAAGAAGTTCTGTGTCAGATGATGTTGATGGACTGTGTTTGGGTTCACATCCATCCATTCTCACCATCTGGAAAGCTTGTCTGGTGTTCATGTTCCTGAATTCATTTTCTTGTTTGTCCTTCAATTTCAGCTTTGCTTTGAGAACCTCATTTTTTATGGTGCAGTTTGCCGGCCTGAGACCAACCCAGTATTTGAGCCTGAAAGCTTTATGCTTCTCTTTCAGCTCTGTTATATTTGAGGAGTAATCCAGGGTTTGGAGTTGGGATGATTCTTTATTTTTTTAACTGGTATAGTGGTATTTATACAGAAGTTGATATAGTTCGTAATGACAGAGACCCTGTTATTCAAGTCTCCGTCAAAGATGTCCCAGTTGTGTAAAAGCATCCTCTGACCATTGTGGGCGCTGTAGGATTGTGGCTTGTGATGTTTCTGTTGAGTTCCTGTTTGTATAGCGGAAGTAAACAAGTGATGTCCAAGTGGTGCGTATGAACGGGCACGAAAGGTGTCGCTAATGTTACCGTAGCACAAATCCACCATGTTTTCCATGTCCACATACTGTTGAAATGATGGCAGAATACTGTCCAGTCTGCAACTGTTATAGTCCCCCAAGATAAACACCGGAGCTCTGCAATATTTAGCCAACATATCGTTAGCATCCTCGGCCAAATGCTCCACTGCCGCTTTGGCGCCGAGGGGGATATATACACAGCTGACAACAACAGTAGGAAGTTGCCGGCGGAGATAGTAGGGACGCAGAGACACGGTCAGCACCTCCAGGGTGGGTGTGCGGTGCACCATGATGTTGTTACACCACCTATTACTGATGTAAAGGCAGACCCCACCGCCTCGCATCTTACCCCAGTGTTCCGTTCTGTCTGACCTGATGATGGTAAAGCCGTCAAGGCTGACCTCAGCATCAAGGGCCGACTCATCCAGCCAGGTCTCGGACAGGGCAATGATGCAGACGTCCCTGGAGGTTCGTTCAAGTCGTCACCGGGGAATGTAGCAAGTCCATTATATTCCGTAGTTAGCGGACATTTGCCAGGATGATGGAGGGGAGAGGTGGTTTAAATGGACGCTTCCTTACTCTGCTGCGGATTCCTCCTCGTCTTCCCCTTCTCCTCGGCAGAAGCTCCGACAGTTGGACCGCAGCAGGCTTGGTATCGCATAGCAACGAGGCCCGGAGTGATAGTAGTCCCCCGGGGCTGTGGGTGAGTAACCTCTCGCCGGTATCAGGCTGTAGCGTGGGGCACGTCACAGATCAACCATAGCGTTGCAAATACAACGATGATCACTTTGTACGATATGATCATGTTTGATCCAGTCCAGGGTTAACGCTAAACGTTAAACAAATTATCGATAATATACGGACAAATACGCTTAGACAGGACGAGACGTAGACAAGGCATATCGGGCAAACGAGACGTGGTACAGTTTGTGCTGTCGCAGCAGAGCCTGCGCCAAGGGTACGGCTACCGCACACACAGAGAAACACACACACACACACACAGACGCACAGGAAAATATCCATGGCAAATGAAAAGGGTAGTTTTGAAAAGGTTTAGCCTGTGCAAGAGGAGAATGTCACTAATGTGTTTAAAAGACGAAGACCGACCCCCCCCCCCCCCCCCCCAACATCTGCTCTCCCTTGATTAACAACCCCCCCCCCTGTAATCCCTTTAAGGGCCTCGCCCTCTTTGAGCCGGACCGGCAGCTTATTGGCCACTTGCTCCTCGCCCTACGACAGCCCCTTCAACTTAGTCTGGAGGTGACCCCCCCCCCCCCCCCCCCCCCCCCCCCCCCCCCCCTCCCCCCCCCCCCCCCCCCCCCCCCCCCCCCCCCCCCCCCCCCCCCCCCCCCCCCCCCCCCCCCCCCCCCCCCCCCCCCTTAACCCTCGTCCTATCCCCTCAGCCACCGTCACGTTTTGGTGTCTGCTACTTGGTTTACCCTCCGTCTCCTAATACTGTAAGGCTGTATCACCGTGTGGCCTACATAGCCCTCTGTTCCACCTGCTGCTGACGTGTTCGTCCTACCTGCTGAAGTGCCGGTGTTGTCACTGCTGAGTTGTTGAACCAGAGAGGAGCCTGAGATGAAAGAGCGGAGTGGGTTGGTTTTTTTTAGAGGCTCTTCTCTGTCTATGGATCTGCCACTTCCCCACCTTAACACACACACACACACACTCAGGGGCGCACACACACACACACTCACACAAATACATACACACATAAACACTCAGGGGCGCACACACACCACTGTAGGGATGTAATAACCTATTTTCTTCCCAGTTCTGATGCTGATGTTATTAGAAGGCGATGTCTCAAAGATATGGCGTTGCCCACAATGCCATGCGGATGATCTCACTATCTCTGGCGAATCTTCCCTATTCTCTTCTCTCTTTGATCTTGATGCATTCTGCCGCCTTCCAGTATTTCCTCGTAGAAGGGAAGCCACGCAGAGCTTCCATAATATAATCAACAGATATATTCAGTGAAGACTAGCTCCCGGGAAGGATTAACGGAAGTTACAGATTACAGTCGGTGGCTAACCGACGAAAGGAGGTGTGAAGGAAACTTCCGTGTGTGATTTCCAGGAACAATTCCTCTCACGAGAAGAGACAGGTAGTAGAGACAGACACAGCAGGCCCACTGTGTAACCCTCCTCCCCCCGCACTGTGTAACACAATAAGCAGATATCAGCCTGTTTCTCTTTCTCTCCCTCTAATAGCTGACTGTCAGCCACCACTAACTCTCTCGTCCATCTGGCATCGCCGTTTCCCCGACATTGTATTGTGTACACTAAGATTTATGATCAAATAAAATTAAATATATTTCTGACTATGGAGCATTGTTTCTCAAAGTGGGGGTGCAGGGGTACTGCAGGGGGGGTACAGGGAGATGGGATGGAAGGGATCATTTAACAAGGGCGTAGTTTTTAAGTAGGGACGCTAGGGACGCTTTATGGAGACATAGTGATAAAATAAACAAAGTCATCTCTGTCCTCTTAGAAAGCGATACAACAGGTCTGCCAAATCGGCAAATGATTCTCTCCAATCATTTGATCTGCAATAGCTGATCAACAGCTTCCTCTGAAATTCCTCTCTCCCCGTCTCGTTCCCTCCAGACCGCCTGTCTGTCGGTGTGCCCGGTAGCACGCTCTAGCCAGAGTCTTCTAGAGTGTGTTTCCATCAGCTGTTACTTTTTATTTAAAAAAATATTATTTAAAAAAACGCCACCATGCAACAAATGAAAAATAAGTTGAATCGAAAATAGTTTCAGCAGCCGCCTTCGCTTTGAATGTGTTTGTGCAATTGAGTCGCATTGAGATTTAGCTTCGTCTACGTTTTGTTTACTTCTCCAAAGAAAGAAGAAACAACGGGATCTCCAAGCAAATGTTACCAAAATATAAAGCAAACTAACACATGGGTAGACCAAGCGCTAAGTGACAGCCCAGATGTAGCAGCAGCCAAGTAAGGCTAAGGTTTGCAATTTAATGTAGGCCAAGGCCAGACTGTTGTCTGTATTTTAACTAAGAAATAGATGGGGGCAAGATCAAATGCAACGGTGTTGTACATTTGTTCTTCTGCTCTGCATATGAAAGCAGCTTCAGGTGACGCTGAGAATGAGGAGAGAGAGCAGGCCTAGATGGAGGTTGGTTGTAGCAGGGCCCCATGCAGAGACCATGACAGCAGGTTCAGCAATGGAACTATGCACAATAGAGTTGCAATTGCACACTCTATGAAAACAAAACACAGGCGGACCGAACCAAATGTGTTGCTCACAAGCACTTTAGATAAATGTCTGCACCGAAGTTCCAAACGGCAAAACGGCGACTGTAAATGCCGTGGTCCGCGCACAAACTGCACATCACAGCGACTATAAATTCTATAGAAAAACTTGAAAGAATAAACACTTTGCTCTACAAGTTGACGAGGCAACTGACAGCCACAAGGACCGTCTCTTAACAGCTTCCGTGCGATACACTGAGGAAACGATTTGTCAGAGGATTTGCCGTTCTGTAAATATGTTCCAATGTGGACAACTTCAATTCATCACTTTGCTGAGCTAGGGGTTCATTCATTTAATTTGAATGCCTGTGTTTATTTTTTTTACCAAGAACGGTGGGAACGGGTGTAGGTGTGTGTGGGGGGGGGGGGGGGGGGGGCAGCATTACGTATTTTGACCAAAGGGGGCGCCTGACAAGAAAAGTTTGAGAACCACTGGTTTAAGGGAGTTTTCATATTAGGTACACCGTGCCTGTG
>OOFB01008581.1:2891-15921 GCA_900323305.1 Trachyrincus murrayi | reverse complement strand
GCACACAGTGAATATATGCCTCTACTTTTACATGCACACTTACACACATACTCACACACACACACACACACACACACACACACACACACACACACACACACACACACACACACACACACACACACACACACACACACACACACACACACACACACACACACACACACACACACACACACACACACACAGTGGCCACCACACTCAGACACATGCACACACAAACATTCTCACAAAAAAAGTACAGTGAATTAAAAACACATTGAATTGCAGATGGCAAAGAAGAACAACTCCTGTTGTTAAATCAAAATTGCAAGTTATCTTAAAATACTGCATCGACTTAACACATACTGCAAATTGAAAGGTTTGAGATGCCATGTCAGTTGTTCTCACAGAGAACATTCAGGAACATGTTAATAAACTCTTAATATAGACACAACTCCCCTATTGTGGTTTATATTAGACTTATATTATCATTCTCTCTTCACATCAAGACTATTTATCTTCTTTAAGATGTAATTATTTGTGTTGAGTGCTAGTTCTGCAGGGCATGTATTTTTTAACCTTTGTTTAACCAGATGAGACTCATTGAGATTAAAATGTATTTTTCAAGAGCGACCTGCCATTGAAAAAGAGATTTGAATCTCAATGAGTGTCGTCTGGTGAAATAACATAAGAAAGTTATATTTGAATCAGTGCTTTTAATCCAAAGTGACTTGTGAACATTCAGCAGGTTGTGGAATCAAACCCACAACCCTTCGGCTCAGACTGGTGGTACAGTCCAAACAGCCACGGCACCATCCTGCTGCCCACGGTCATGTGATGGTAATTACGTACCAAATGTAAGAATATGTATAACCATAAACCGTATAGGTTTTCATCATCATAAATTTTTTTTAAATATAGTATTACATTGCCTAATTTATCCCGACAGTGAAATGAATACAAGGCGTGGTATTCTGGAGAGGCTGGTGTGAAAGACAGATTAGTCCATCACAGAGAGCCCTCCAAACCAGAGTGATGCAATTTAAACTGCAGCTGAAGTGTAGGCCTATAGTAGATCTAGCACAAAAAGACAGAGGTACCTTTTGCACCGCTGTCTTGAATGTAAAGGGTGTTGTTGCTTTTTGCTTTTGTATATTTTCAGTAGTTCCTCTGCCACGGACTACCGTCTTCATTATTCTGGTTTACCCAAACGGCACAGACCCACTGAACACAACACTATGGTGCAGATGATGGGGTTATAAATGTCAATATCCAAAGTTCACTGATCATGTGGTGCTTTCCTGAAACAATGATACCTACATGCTATCACACGGTTTCTTTTTGTGTGAATTCATCCAAGCTCAACAGGACGCTCTTAACACCGAGGATTACACATCTCAACAAAAGAAAGACGATGTTGAACCAAAATGACGTACATCTTGCAGCAGCATCAGCCTGTTTAGCGTGACCTGAGACAAGCAGTCGCTTCCATGGATGCTTCACTGTAGGCCCGTACCATGAAAACACACCACCACCCATCAGCATCAGCACCCAGCAGCCTCTCCGTTAGGTTGGCACTCCCTCTAGGGGTGACATGTGGTAAACCCATACAGACACACCAGACCACACCAGACCAGACCAGAGCAGACCACACCAGACCAGACCAGACCAGACCACACCAGACCAGACCAGACCACACCAGACCAGACCAGACCAGCCCCAGACCACACCAGACCAGCCCCTCTCTTGACCTGAACAGGCAGGTTAACAAGTCATCATAAGATGTAAGATGTAAGATGAGTATATACATACTGACCAGCTCCTCAAGTGTTTCAGTAAGAACATCTCACACATTTATCTTAGTCTTTAATAAAATAGACCCATGACTGTATGAACAACACAGCAAAGAGGAAACCTTCACCGCATCCTAACCAGCAGCTCGTCGCAGTGGTTTGACCGGGGACACGATGTGGACGCCACTACAACTCTTCAGCAGGCCGGAATCATCAGAAGAAAGCTGGACGCTGCTTATGTGCTGTTTATCATTCAAAAGTGTAAAAGTGCCCTCTAGTGGGGGATTTTAGCATCTGCCTCGAGTCCCAACCGGAGAGCAGATGAACCTATAGCGGTGTCTCGGTCAGACACATTTCTGTGCTAATTGGGGGGCATTTTCCACATATCAGCATAACACCTAGTGTCAAACATCTCTTGTTTTCCTCCAGTTTACAAGGCTGTTAATTGGCTGTGAGGTTAAATTGACCTCCTTGGGCCTCTCACAGCTTTAATAGCCACAGCAAGACGCACAAAATACCTACACACATGTGCTAAAGGAGGTATAATAGGGCGTAGGTATGAGATAATTTAAATGGTTGGAAAACGAATGCAGCGTAGCAGTGGTTCAACTGAAGGAGCCTGGCTGACTCCGTGTCGTTTACTTTAATGCAAACACGCCCTGAGGAGTTCACTTCTCTTATTACTCCTAGAGCAGAAACACTAAACTAATAATAATACAAAAAATACAAATAAAGAATAACGGGATGATAAATAGCAGGATATTTGACTGGATGAATATAGATAGAAACCTTGGGAGCAGTAATTACTCTCTCTGCTATCAGTAGAGTTACAGTAATGGAGAGCCCCACACATCCCCGCCTGTGATTCCTCTCTGTTGATGGTGAGACGTGGTTATCGTGTCTGGTGAAGTCACAAGGTGACCGGGCGACGAGCTGAACCCAAGCTGGACCAGAGAGCCTCCTTCGCCCACCATGTGTTCCATCCCTCCAGCCATGCACTCGTCCCCCTTGCCACTCCATCTTTCCATCCCTCCCTCCCATCATTACCCACAACCCCCTCTGGCACCTAAAAGCCCGCTGGCGGCTCCTAGAGGAAAACAATTACCGGGAAGGCGGAAAACAACAACAACAACATGGAAACATCTGCCCAAGCCGGCCGGGAGGAGGACGAGGTGCCGGCCCAGTGAGTCTCTGTTGGGTGAAACACAAACGGCCCGGCTGCCCAGACGCACGGAACCAGCGACAACATGGGGCCGTCTCGCCTGCCTCACATGGCCCGTACAGTAGCCGCCTGCCCGTCCACCTGCTGGTCTGCCTGTCTGTTGGCAAACACCGGCCTGGGCGTCTCAACACAGACGAGGGCCCGCCTGTTGGAGCAGTTGTTCCGTTTGGGTGAATTCCCTTCTGCTCAGAAATACACGGCGCTTCACCATGGCTGCACCGGGTGAGGCGGGCAGGGAGGGAGGCAGGAAGACAGGCAGGGAGGGGGGCAGGAAGACAGGCAGGGAGGGGCAGGAAGACATGAGATGAGAAATGGATCAGACCAAAATAATCAAACAGATTGGTATAGATAGACATTTAAATAAAAATAACCAACTTAACTCACTAAAATTAAATAGTTTCTTTGATTCCACAGCTTGTAGCCGTAGTCTGTTTATTAGTAGACTCAATTCTCAGAATGGACGTGACCCTTTAGGACTCTCGTCATCCCTACAGGCTACGGTGAGCTGGTCACCTGTAGCTGGAGCTTATGAGTTTATTTATATTACTGTTTATATATTACATTTAGCTGTCATGCTACGTAGTGAACAATGAAAAAACCCAGAATGTACTAGAATGAATAATGAATAATGAATAATGAATGCACTAATAGCCTGACACCTTTTGATGAAGGATTTTAGTATTTGCCATTTTAGCAATGTATTTTTGGCAGTATTTTTATAAATGACTCACAAACTACTTTTCTTTCTTTCAAAAAACAAACAGGCAGCCTTTCACTTCCAGGAGCCTGGAGTTACAGAGGACCTTTACAACAGGCGAACGTGTTGCCATCTTGTGGCTAATGTGAACTTAACCGCTTCCATTAGCTGCTGCAGTGTGAGGGGGTGCTGATGAAAACAGGCTTTCTCTTCATTCAATTTATAAATGCACTGTAAAAAAACAAAACAACCATATAGCACACATGCTATATGGTTGCTATATAGCCTACATGTGTGTAAGCTAGGCTATACAATCATACAATAGGCTATGTAACTGCATACACATGAGCTATCTATCTATGTTATTTTATTCTTCTGATCTGTATATTTAATAAGTCCCAAAGCCTCATTTCTAATTCATACCGAACACCATATTATGATGTGATTCACCCAACTCATCATTCACTTATAGGCTGCTTCACTTGGTATGACCTGATGACAGTATCACCTGTCGACGGGGACACTTGGTATCACCTGTCGACGGGGACACTTGGTATCACCTGTCGACAGTATCACCTGTCGACGGGGACACTTGGTATCACCTGTCGACAGGGGACACTTGGTATCACCTGATGACAGACTTGGTATCACCTGATGACAGGTGACAGGGTGGTGGGATTTATGAAAGCTCGCGGGGACACGCCCACCGTGATGACGTCAGGTTGCGCGCCTCGCCGGGTGCTGAGGAGTCGAGATGATGACCGACGTCTGAACGTCTTCTGGTTTGGATGGAGTAAGTAGTTTGGGTGGAGTAACTAGTTTGGGTGGAGTAACTTCTCTCACTGTGTGAACTGAGAGCGACACCAGAGATGAAAGTTCACCTTCCTGTCTTGATGCTTCTGACGTAACGGGGAGACGTGAGAGGTATTCTGTTATTTCTTATATATTGTTATATATTGTTATATTATTGTTATATTATATACAGACTGTGTTAGAAAGCTGTCGTAGTGCGCCGTTTGAAGCAGATATATCGTCCTCAGATAATGTGTAATGTGCAATCAAAGTGCAGGTGGCAGTTTGTTTGCAACTCGCTGACTTCTTTTCTTATTTAAACTTAGTTTTAACTTAGTTTGTTTAGATGTTGGCAGCTCACTAAAGAACACATGCATGTTCACAAGCATCCCAGCCTCAACCCGACCCGAACTAAATGTTCTTAACCCGGTTCTCCTCAACTCGTTATTATTTCCCTGGTATGTCTGCTTGGTAAAACTAAATGCATGTTAAAACTAAATGCATGTTAAAACTAAATGCATGTTAAAACAAACTAAATGCATGTTAAAACTAAATGCATGTTAAAACGAAATGCCTGTTAAAGCAGAATGCATGTTAAAACTAAATGCATGTTAAAACTAAATGTATGTTCAAACTAAATGCATGTTAAAACAAACTAAATGCATGTTAAAACTAAATGCACGTTAAAACAAACTAAATGCATGTTAAAACTAAATACTGTAATCCTACTCGTCTGGTTAAACGTCAGCTTACTTCCTGGAAAACATTCGTTGACTTGCGGTGCTTCACTTAGTGGCTGTTCTGCTGGGTTACAGGCTGTTGAGTGTAGCCTGCTGCTGCTTACAAGCCTGTTTACAAGCCTGTTTAATATTCCGCAGCGTGGGGATGCACTGCAGGAGGTCCTTGGGGAATGCATTTATTAAATTGCTCATTTCACTTGAGTGAAGAGGCAATCGACCTCATAACTTATTGATGACCTTAGCATCTGTAATAAAGCAACTCGAAGCTAGAATTCATACTTGTGAATCCAATGGGGATTCACAACCTCTTTTATCATTGGGTGGTTTGTTCATGTGCTTCTCTTCAGGGGCTTCTGCATTTTGATTCAACTTTGAACGGTAAAACAAGCAGAGCTCTGTTGCCACGCGTCTTTTCTGGATTATCTGTCTCCAAATCAAAACTCAAGTCATCCTCTGTCTGCACAGATTCAAGAAACTGCTTGAGAATTAGTCTTATGAAAATAACAAAATGTCATAATCATAGCCTAAAGCCAAAGGGAGAAAGCCATAATAGATAATAGCTATTTGTCAAAATGAGCACTGTAATCTGGTCTCCCCTTCTTCCCATGTGACTGTCAAAAATGTATTTCCCCTCTTTTATATACCAACGTCTTTTATATACTAGTGTTGGACCACAATATAAATCCTCTCTCCGGGAACTCAGCCCCGTAGCTCCACAGTACACGTCACATCGACTTACATCTATGAGATCCAGAGTCAAAAGCAGCCAAATGGTTTGACAGGCAAACTGTAAAACAGGAGAAACACGTGCCCATCAACCGTCTTCCCGTCGACACAAAACAATCCACACTACAATCACCGCTATGACTTCTCTGAGTTCTCCGATATGGTAATATTAGCAGAGCTGTCTTTTTTTGACAAGGCAATAACTTTATTTTTGGTAACACACCCTTGATTCTGTGGTCTCCTGCTGTGTGTTGTCTTTTACACTTCAAAGCAATATTTTTTCTTTGCATTCGTCCTCACATTTCTTTCTATTGCATCTGGGCACATTTGTGCATGTGTGTGTGCCTTTGAGTGAGTTCTTGAGTGAGCGTGACGTTTTGCTTGTATATGCGACGAGTTGAAAGAACATTGAAGCCGCACACGACTACACCTGCATCCACTCATTCAAACCCTAACCCAACCCTCCCCCTCTGCAAGGCAGTGCTGAGGAAGATGGAAGGGCAGAGAGGTGTACAGCAGCTCGAGTCGCTCCCCCCCCCCGCCGCCGTCACTCCCCCGTCGGGGGCCAATCAGCGGAGGGAGTGTGAGGAGGGACGCGGGGACACGGGGGCCTCCGCTGACAGCCACAGCAGCAAGGACACCTCGCCAGCCGGCCAGAGACACGACAAGAAAGTAAGACTCTGGTTGCTCACCGCTGCATGTCCCCCCGACCCCGTGTGTGTGTGTGTGTGTGTGTGTGTGTGTGTGTGTGTGTGTGTGTGTGTGTGTGTGTGTGTGTGTGTGTGTGTGTGTCTGTGCCTGGTCTTGATGCATTATGTGATTTCCAGAACAAAAATACCTTTAATGTTTTGTGCTTTTACGCTTGTCTTCCTTTCCTTGGTGTATCACCAAGCAGCCTCAAGGCCCAACATAGAGAACAGGTGTGTTCACGCAGACAAACTGGCCGCTTTGTGACCTAAAAGACAGCTCCACGTGGGGCTTCTGTCCCTGCAGGGTGCTCAGGGTCCTCAGGGTGCTCAGTCGGGAGAGTCGAACTTTGATTGATGATTACGTCAGTATCTGGTATTTATGAATATTTGGTATCTGTAAAATCGGGACTGTTGTGAAGTAGGACTTGCTGAGTTTGTGAAGGATTATGACCCAAGCAGGGACTACAAAGACACGGAGAGGGTAGGAAACGTTCTGAATGTTATTCAGCTGTTGTCTTAACATCCTTCCTCATCACTCAACGTATCTACGCAAAAATGAAACTAGACTGCACCTTTGATCTTCAGCGGTTTCAGAAGAGGAAGGTGGCCGTGTGTCCTGTTGCCAGGACAACAGTTAGGGAGCTGCTCCTAGATGACAGCACCCGGCACTCTCTGAGCCTGTGCACCCGTTGCTCGTATGATTATGACTCCCCAACAGACCCGCCCTCCTCTCTGACACTCGTCCATCTCCAATATGTCAGTCACGCTTGTCCAGGTAGCGCGTGACCACCGTGTCAATCAGCCTCAGAAGAGGTTCGGTAACACTTTACAATAAGGGTACATTACAGTAATTACTAGTAATCATTTACTAATGGTGTTCATGTTAACTAAGGTATTCATTTATACATAATTTAATAGGGTTAGGGTTAACCCTAACCCTCGCCCTAACCTTAACCCCTATGCTAATGCTATGTAGTAATAATGCTCATGTTTATGTGAGAGTGAGCATGGCAGTCACCTTTGTAAATGCACATTTGCTCTATTCAGCAGAGGACAGCAGACGCCTCTGGCCCTGTATACGAGGCGGGCCGGGAACCGGAGCCATGGCTCAGCCGGCGGGCTGTGTGGGCCGATGTGTTATCGATTAGTTTAGAGAGTTTATTCATCAAACTGTCACTGCTGGAAGCGACCCAACGTAATGCCCCTTGTTAAGAGGGTGCTCGTCTCTGGGCTGCCCGCTTGTTTATTATCCATCACGCTGTGAGGAGGAACACAGACTCCAGGGCCATCTCGCTGGGGGGGGGCAGCGATATGAACCAGAGACACTTCAACCACAGAGGCAGCACCAAACATCGGTTGTTGCCTTCGCCATTTCTGATTGGCTGAACTTAGTTCAAGGTCACCTGCCATGGTCACCTGTCACTAATCACCCGAGCCAATCAGAAAACAGAAACAGAAGTTTCACCACCATCAGTGGAGTCGAAACAGCGTTGGTGTTACCCTTACAAAGATAGAAATGCTGGCCTGTGAAAGGACTCTTTGAGATTGGATTGGACCACTGGCAGTTAAAGACACTGTTTAATTCTCTCTGGTTCTTTAATAACCATAGTGCGCTGGAACAAGATCACTTAACACCCATTTGCTCCAGTTGAACTCCTAAGTAGCCACGAGTACGTAACTGTGTTTGTATTTGAGTGCGCTTGTCTGTGAGAATACACATTAGGGAAACTCTAAACGCATGCCTGTGTTCTGCAAAAAAAAGAACATGAACAGGATCGATATAGTCTTGTAAGCAGGGCAAATGTAGAGAATAAAACTAATAGTGACTAGTGTCTACTACTCAGAGATGGCGAAAGGGAGAGTGCAACATTAGCTAAATGCTATTGGATAATTTATTTTTGTCGATTTTCTAACCAGCCTTGGGAATGGAGCTGGGTTATATTGATGCCATCCAATAGCGGAAGTGTAGATTGTAGATTCGTATTGCGCACAAGACATTTTTGGGAGACAAAATCATTGTAATGTGTATATGATGACTAAGCTGGGCAAGGAATTTAGTGTTCTTATCACACATTGAGAACAGATTGTGCGAACTCGGGTAATTCATCACGGAAGGAAACATGTGCAATATCAGAAGAACCAGTTACAGCTATTTATAGTTCTACTCGTAACCGTAGATGTGAACTTATTAACTTTTGTATCGTGCAACGATTGTGTGCCAACACATTGTTGCATTTCGTGTTGAGGGGCTTGATCAAGATATGAAAAATGTCATGATTCGGTAACTTTCCGTTCAGGGGTCGGGGAAAGGTCTTAAGATTCGACCTGGAATTTAAAATGTGAGGCTACCCCTGACCGCTCGCCCTCACCCCGACCTGCTGTGTTTACCCATCAGTAGCTCTCCACCACTAATTGAAGTACCTGAACTCCCCCGTCGTCCCCCAAGGGTTCATATTCACATCCCCCCTCGCCCGGGCCGCACAGGTCGGAGCTCATTATTGAGCCATGATTGGCTTTGCAGAAATTTAGCAGATTGTCGGCTGACCACCGCTGGCCTGTAAATGCTGATTTGAAATATTTCTCTAATTGGTGTCATGGCGGAACCGTTGACCTCCAACTCATTAATGGCGCCGGAAGCCGGAAGAAGTTAGTGTGCAAGAAATCTCATTGCTCACCTAGGAGTAATTATGCTGATTTAGCACTTTGTTTAATCGCTGGCCTCTATTTTAAGCATGTGTTTGGTTTGTGCTTACGTGAGTTAGCTAATGGCTTCGTGAGTAGGACTGCATAGCTTTTCCATATGCATGCTGCGTGTGCATGCAGCCCCGTGTGTTGTTCTGTTCTTTGGCTTATTAAGAGTGAATCCATACGCTGTTAGGGGTAGCATATGGGCTGAAACCAGTGATCATGTCCCTGTTGTGTTTGATTTACACAGACGGAAACCAAAATTTAGCTAAATAGGGGATACGTTCCACTACTTTAAATGTCTTGCATAATTTACAATGAGCCTTTTGGAATAGACGTGAGGTTTTTGGATGTTGTTTGGCAGATACTCAGTGATTCTAAGTGGGATTTGCGTGTTTTCACGGTGATGTAGTCGTGTGTGTGTGCGTGAAGTGAAGTTGGGAAGTGTGTAACTTTGTTGACCTTGTGCAGCATCTCTGTCCAGATGTTTTTCGAAGAGTCTTGGCCTAATGGTTTCTGCAAATGCTGGACTTGGGTTGTCCATCATGTCGGCTGTAATAATTATAAAAAGCAGATGGCCTTCCACCTTGCTGGGAAATATGGCCACCAGGAGGGGTCTTCTTACAATCTTAAATCATATTTAAGTATTTAACGAAATTATTTTCCAGATTTTCCTAGATTTATTTTTCATTAATTGATGAGCATTTTCTTGTCATGGAAACGGTTTAGCTTTGTATGCGAATACAAAGTAATCCACTCCAGATCTAGGTTGCTATTCAGACTATTTATGGATCATTGGACTCAGCTTCATATCACAGCTGTTATCTTTTTAATAATAACAGCATTTATCATGTCTTCAAACTGTTTTCATCATTCCTCCCCCATATATGTCCCACGTGTATAAAAGATGTGCGATGGGGAACGTATTAGACATGACTTTACCATCAGGAGCTACGGAGGAGAACCTGGAGAGTTGAGGAAAATACGTCCGGACAACCTTAGAGCTGCTCCCATACCACCTCCACTCACTCACTCACTCACTCACTCACTCACTCACTCACTCACTCACTCACTCACACACACACACACACACACACACACACAGATTTCTTCGCTGCGAGCCAACAGGGGCCAGAATAATTACCTTTGCCTTCCTCGTCCACCCACACTTTGGCTTTGAAGTAGCGTCTGGCGTCTCAGTGCTGCCTCAGCTCTAATAATCCTCCACGCCATCGATCCCACGGCCCTCCTCCGTGTATGGATGGATATGAATGGTGGTGGTGGGGTGGTGGTGGTGGTGGGGCGTGGGATGGGTCCCGGAGGCCAGGGGTCTTCATCCTGGAGGCTAAGGGGTTAATCAGCTGCACACTCCCACCTGAAGCGCCATAGGCCTCCACCAAGGTACGGGATAATCGTTTTGACCGCATGCTGGATCATGCAGACATCACAATGCTTAAATGATGCTAATGTGCACATTACATTTCAAATTACAACGTGTCTTCCTCTGAGGGCGTGTGTGGCAGCATTGAATGATAACTAAACAATTTCCTCTGATTATGTGGAAGCCACAGCAAGGTCATCTTTTGTTGAGATGAGAGATATTTGACATGGATTCTCCATCCAGCCGTGCCGTGGAGTTAAATGATCCAGAATGGTGAGTCCCGCCCAGATGTCTCCGTCCTTTGACAGCATAAAATATTCTCCTCCACGGTCCCAGGCTCTTTTTTTCAAAAGAAAATATATTTGGAGCCGGTCGCTTTGCAGATCGCTGAGAAGCAAAACGAGTCAAAAGCAATTTGGATGACGATGCCAGAAAGATGTCTCCTTCTTGGTCTTCCTTCACAGTCGTAGCGTCTTCATTTCTATTTCATATTTTACCAGCAGCAGATTGAGCAAACAAACAGAAGATTAACACATTTAAAAAAAAGAAGAAAATAAATTAAAATAGGGAGTAAAAAGCACTTATTTTACATAATGGCTTTTTTTGTCAGGGTCGTGATGTCATCAGGCCTGTTCTGTCCCATTGGCTGCTGGTCCCAGAGTGAGTTCCAGCGGAGTGACCGGGTCCGAGGGTTAGCGCTTGGTTTACTGATCACGGCGGTCACGTCTTACTCCGTTATCTGTATTAAGGACGGATAAACATTAGGTTAGCGGCAAGGCAAAAGGGAATATTACTTTTCGAGAGGAGCAGCAGCATCTGCATGCAGTGTGGCGTATCCTGGCAGTACATTCTGTACACAGGGACTTCATTATTTGCATGGTTAAAATAAATGATTTAAAATAAAAATCATTGATAACTTAATGCTTTGTTCTTATATACTCACCGTTCTAAATTTAGGTGTTTAAATATTGATAGTCAGTGTGGCAAACCGTGATAAACAATTATATATTAAGGTTTACACCATGGTATTTGTAGACACAGTATTTCTGTTCCCGGTGACTATTTTAGTCTATTCTTCCATGTTGTCATATAAAAGGCAACGTGAGGATCAAGCATGTTAACGATCTCCTACTGGCCTCTTTCTCGTCTCCTTCTCTTTTCATCTACTTATTTCATATCTGCCTGCTTTGTCATTGGCCCACTTTATTTCCTCTCAGAATATCACGGGCGAATCAAAACGGGCACATTCTCAATTTGACTGAGATGCACATGCATGAACAGGACAAAAATACACACACACACACGCACACCCACTCAGGTATATGCAAGACAGAAATGCATACTTTATCACACATGTACACACACACACACACACACACACGCGCACTCATGCACATCCACACACGCACACACACACACGTGCAGACTGCCAGCGGATCACAGCAGACCTTATTAGCCGCTGTCACAACACATTTATCCGTCCTATATTCCTGCGTGGCGTAGCAAGCTAACGGCTGCTCTCAGCTGCAAGACCGGCGGCTCCCCTCGCCGTTTTCCATCCACTGTAATGGAGAGCGATGGCAGCCGGGGCACCGTCAGTATACGTAGCCTCCATCCTGACGTGGGTGAGTTCTGCCCTCCGAACAGCCTTGGCTGTCAGCTCGCCTTACCGAACCGGCCTCCCGCTGAGAGCTGGATCAAGGCTCACTGGAGTGTGTGGTGAGGCACGGTGCTGGTGAGGCACGGTGCTGGTGACACGGTGCTGGTGACACACGGTGCTGGTGACACGGTGCTGGTGACGGTGCTGGTGACACACGGTGCTGGTGACACACGGTGCTGGTGACGGTGCTGGTGACACACGGTGCTGGTGACACGGTGCTTTGATGGGATCACCTGCCGAGGCCTAATCCCCCCCACCCGCACTGTCCACACCACCCCCACCCGCACTGTCCACACCCCACCACCCCCACCCCCTTGCACTAGCCACACCACCCCCCTCACCCCACCCTGCACTGTCCACATGATTCAGCATTTGGTTTGTTTTTATGGAGCGTAATCCACACTTGTGTGTTCTGAAGCTGCGTTTTCCTGGGTTTTGAGCACTTGGCACATGACTGAGCCTTGGCAGGCGTGTGTGTGTGTGTGTGTGTGTGTGTGTGTGTGTGTGTGTGTGTGTGTGTGTGTGTGTGTGTGTGTGTGTGTGTGTGTGTTTGTGTTTGTATGCGTGTGTGTGCGTGTGTGTGTTTTGTGTGTGTGTGTGTGTGTGTGTGTGTGTGCATGCGTGCGTGCGTGCGTGTGTGTGTGTGTGTGTGTGTGTTTTAAA
>OOFB01008576.1:18342-31044 GCA_900323305.1 Trachyrincus murrayi | reverse complement strand
GGAAGAGAGACAATCCAGTGGAGATGAACACATATTACATGCTGATGGGGGGTAGGTTGCTGCACTGAACCCATTTAAACCACAGTCCAGCTTTGATTGATATGTGGTTGTGCTGTGAGGTAGACAACATCCAGCCTGCGTGCAAGAATCACATCCATTTTCATCAGCCACTAGGTTTAAAGAACAACTTTTTGGAAGAAATCCAATAGCCTCTCTTTTCATGCCTGTAAGGGGGTATTAAGGAGACACGGGATATGTCCCAGATTAGAATGTTATTTCCACTTTTGTGTGTGCACCGCAGTTAATATTAAACGGGGAGTTGAGGGGCGTTGTTTCCATGGAGACTGACAATATCCAATGTCGGACATGGTGAATTTTGAAAGAAAATGCGGTTACCTTGGAAACAACCATACGAGTGTTGAAAGGGTTTAAAGGGTCGGAAAGTGAGGAAAGACGCAAAGACATCCATCAAGATAATGATTGCATGTCATATCACCCTCCCACCTCCATTCAGCCAATGAGGACAGAGGGCACAGTCCAAATATTCTTCTTGAAAATAAATGAGTGGAAAAAATGGTGGAAGAATTCGATTGTTCTGATTAGGGAAGTCGTTTAAAATGTATGTTGCATGCGTGCACATTGGTAGGTTTCTCCGCATTTAATCTTGGAAACAATGTCTAATTTGTGGGCTAGATTAAATTGTACTAAATTACTCAGGCCTAACCACATGTGTATTATAATGATGTTGACAGTTATCTGGCAACAAAATCTCGCTGTTCCCATCTGCCTTAAATTAAAAAGATACATAAGAGCTCTCCCTGTAGCCTGATCTTAGCTCTCATACAAATCATCAATGCTTACCATGGGACAGGCTTTGGATTCTTTGGAACTCACCATAGACCAATCAGAATAGAAAACATGCAAATAAACTCAGCATGGGCCAACTGATCAACTGAAGCTTGAAGCCAGCTGGCTGAACTTCTGTGACATTACTGAAACAGGGCAAGCACATAACCCCATTTCAAGGTCGTAAATTTTTTTTTGGTATCCTTGTTAACATTTTTGGGGTTGTCTGAAGGAGTTTCCAAAAAGTATTTGTGAGCTGGAGACAGTGGCACAGCAGCCTCTTAGAGATCCAGCCAGGCACTGCATAGCCTGAAGAGAGCAAGTCACGTCCTAGGAGATAAAAGACAGACTCCGATGCAAAGACGCAAGCCTAACATCCCTTAGCTGGACAACCAAATGGTTATACAAGGTTTTAGCATGGCTTGTGTTCGTATTATTAGTAGCTTAAGGCTGGATTGTGAACCCCCTGACATCAACCGTCATGGGTAAACAATGTGAATATCAGTCCTTATACCACTTACTACTACTCAGAGCAAGATGAAAAATGACATTAATGAGAGGGTACTTAGCATTAAGCAAACATTCAAAAGAATTGAATAAGCATTGAGATTCATATTAATAATTAAAGCATCACCACAGAACACGCTAGAATTAATTAATAAACGAGAACAGAGAGAGACAGTACACACTTTGTACTTCTTGGTCAACAGACCATGGGCAGGTTGGTACATTTATTTAAGCAATACAAGTCTGCCGATTTAGAAGAAAATTAATATATTAAGATGCACTGTACCATATAAAAACTGGCCATACATTTTTACAACTTTAAATGTGCTTTCTCCGCTATAGATGGACACACTTATGATGACTTATGTTCTTTGATTAAATGTATAGTCTAACTAAGAGAGATGTGTTATGTATAACTATCAACATTTACCCACACATTACCTTGGATGCTTGGACCATTGCATACTCAGTAGAGGGAAATCAGATATGCTGCAACCTAAACAAGTGTTGCACCACTTTAGTAGATTCATCAATGAAATGGTTGACCTTGTTGCTTGACTTTGACACGATTGGATTTGCACAGAATATCAATTGAAATTTCAATTGTGTTCAGGATTTCGGATGCCTTTATTAATTGCCATCTTATAATAACTGGACAATTTGTTTCGGAAAAACAACATTAATGCCCACTAAAAACAGGCCTTTAAAATGTGCTATAGGTAAGATTTGAGAGTTGTAAAGAGAGAGAGCAGAAAAGAGTACGATTTTGAAACTAAACATTTACATTTAGGGCATTTAGCAGACGCTTTTATCCAAAGCGACTTACAAGTACTTAACTATTTCAGGGACATTCCCCCTGGAGCAACTCAGGGTTAAGTACCTTGCTCAGGGGTACAATGGTGGCAGACCCGGGGATCGAACCCATGACTCTCCGGTGCTCCGTCTGTAAGCACTGTTCCTTACCCACTAGGCTACCATCACGTCCCCTCCCGCACTTGTGGTTGACAGGCAAGATGAATTCTCTGAACCAATCAGGGGAGAGATGCCCTGATTGGTCACTCAAATAATAGCTCTTAAATCTTACCTACAGCACCTTTAAGCTTTCAACACACTGTCTTCCAATCTGGACCCCCATTCAGATGGTATCAGTGAACAGACCATGTGAGTTACAGCTCATTAAAGATGACAGCCTCAGACTACAAACAGGGGAAGAGATCAAACACACAGCAAGGAGAAAATCTGCTACTTTCTCTTTCTACAAGCCAAATCTGATCTGTCAGCCGGCATGTATAATTCACATTGACATCTTCACAAGCAGTCAACTTCCTGCTGCTTACCTGCTAAGTTTCCACTCTGATCTAGACTGTACGAAAAAAGCTGAATCAATAATAATGTCTAGAGAAATAAACCTGGAGAAAAGCATGCATACCATGTCTATATAGAACAGTCAAATGTTTACTGTATAACATATCCGCTTGATTTTATAACAACATAACATTTTATAACGAAGATTCCCTGTCCCCTAAATCTATTGAGAAGTTTTTAACTTGTATCCCAACATGATCATGTCTGACCAACTCAGTTCCAACAGTTCCCCAGCCGAAATCACTCTACTATACTATACTATAGCTGTCCCTTATAAATCCACCAAAGCTACACGCTACAAGCTACCTACTTTTAGCTCACTGCACTCTGGGCAGCTTTAGAGGCGATCAATATCCTATCCATCTACAACAAAAAAGGTCATTGAACATGTCAAACATTGAACATCCATCTATCCACACTAACTTATCCTGCAATTTTTGTATTATGTCAGAGTTTCATGCACAAGTGTAGTCTCCCCTGCAAAACCAAAAATATTGAATCTGTAAATATGTAAGGAAATTATGAGGTGCCGAACTATAAGCTCTTGAGAGTGTAGCACACAGGTTGGACATAATCTAGATCGATCACAGTACAAGTGAGCTGAACCTGGCTAATGAGTCCATAGGCGGGTTAATAAGAAGCAAGATGCTGTATAGTATCAGGTTCAGTGCATGGCTTGGTGAACTTTCACTCTACACCAGGGCTATTCAACTATACTGTTCAGGGGGCCACATTGTCAGAAATCTAAGCACCCGGGGGCCGGACATCTCCCTGAGCTGTTAATTGTTGCGTGGATTGTACTGTTCACGCTGCACATCCCTTATTCACCCGGCGGCCGACAGGGGACGGGGGGGGGAAGGGTTGTAGAGGAGCGTTGCTTTTATCTGCGATGTTGGCCGGCCGACGGGGGAGGGGGGGTGGAAGAGCGTTGCTTTATTCTGCGATGTTGGCCGGCCGACGGGGGGGTGGGTGGAAGTGCGTTGCTTGCATGGTTAACGTGGTTAGACCAAAAGTCCACTGCACCCGCGCAAGGCAGTGCCAACCTGATTTTTTCTTATATATTTTTTTTATATATATTTTTTTTGCCGGACTTGTGCGGGCCGTACAAAAATTCAGGCGGGCCGTATCCGGCCCCCGGGCCGCTAATTGAATAGACCTGCTCTACACCTCCTTTTCATACCAGATTTCACTTAAGGAGAATATGACACTTCTTTAGTAGTCATTTTTAACTAAAACAACAATGTTTGCTTCCACTGGCTACTGAGAGTTAATACCTGGCAAGTATGGGACTGCAGGAAATAAAAAAGAATATTCAGCTTGACAATGCATTCCATTCCCATATTCGCTCCATTTTAAACCTGCCCTATTACTACATACTTGCCCAGTCTTGCCAACGCCTCCACCCCAGCCCCTCTGATAAATACCTACATTCAATCTGACTCCACATAATATATGTGTATAATACATACGTGTCCACATAACCTTTCAACATTGCCACTGACCCAGGCAGGGTGGATGTGCAAACGTGACAAACATGGCGATGCAAGGGTGAAGAAAAGGCTGTTGGCAATTAATGGGAAGGAGGAGCTCTGGGAAAAGCGGACAGCAGGACTTGATTCCTGCTTTGACTGAGGACTGGTGACAGATCTGCCCCATTGCCACCACAGAAAAACAGACAGGAACAGAAAAGCGACCTGTGAGGAGTCAACATCAAGGCCAGAAAATTGTGAGCTCACTAGTCCAACAACATACTTGTGGCTGATGCAGTCCCAGGGTATGTGTACCAAATCAAATTAATTGTTATGACTCAGTTATTCACTGATGTTTAGGTTTCCTTAAAAGATGATTACTAGAAGAACAACATAGTAATAATTTGGTCATCTAGTGTGTGTTGCTTAAACAGCTTTACTCAAAGAGCAGATATCTAAACACCCCGCAATTCTACATGACTGGTTGATCTAATTTTTAAACCACCAACCTTTTTGGTACGATTAAAGAACAATCCACGTCAATAACATGGCAATTCAGGAAGCAGGTTTGCTATTGTATACAGAAAGTATTGGACCACTGGTCTTGTGTGTCTCTAAGGGAAACATGTGTACCATGGGTGTGGCCACTCTGTTCAAAACACAATGAGAAACACTAACATCTTTCGCAACAGTCTGCCTTTTGGACATTCCAAAACAGAAAAAGAAAAAAAGAACTCTGTATTTAGCCCTTGTTATATTCACATGGAGTGAATATAACAATATACTTTTGGTGCACTGTGCAGAACTAATCCACAACAAGGAGTAAGCTGTAACTCTTTGCCTATTCAATTAGAATACTGTAGATTGGCAATAAAAAAAGTACAGTAGCAGACAGGACTTCCTAGGAGAGTTGTATTGTCTGAATAAAATAAGCCATTAAGAAAAGGCAATGCATGGCCTTGGGGGGTCCCTCTCTTTTTCACAGCAAGAGGCATCAAAACATACCATCTGAAGAGAAATTCAAGGCAGATTTGAAGTATAGACACTCTTTAACTAAGGCCTATTTTTTGGAAAATGCAGATAATGTGGCACAATTTATATCAAGGATGGAAGACTCCAGTGGCTGCCAAGAGGTGATTTACATAATAACGTGTAGTCGAGTCACAAAATCTCAGTTCAAGTAGAGTCCAAGTCCTCCAGTCCAAAAAATGTAGTCTAGTCCCAGACAAGTCACCATAACATGAGTCTGAGTCATCAGTGCTCAAGCTTTTCTCAAAAATTCCAGTACAATTTGCGACGATTGTGTTTTTGCGGTAAAATTGCAGGAATGGATGAAAGTTGGTGAAATTATTGCAATTTAATAATGTATATTATTCATTCAAGTAATATGTAATTTGTACCGTCACAATATAACAATACTGTGCACTACTGCATTTTCAATTAAAGGCACAACTCTCTGGAATTCCCTACCTACCAGTCTAAAGCAGATTCAGGATTTTAAAATGTTTTCTACAACAGTCAAGTCCTGGTTAAAACTAGGCCAGAAATGTAGTCATGATATTAACAATTATTATTTGTGTAGGCTACTTTAGTTCATGCTATGAATGTCTTGTGATCTGCTTTGTTATGTTTTATTTGTCTGTTTGTTTGTGTGCTGTCATGGATGGATGCTGTTCTTGTCATATTGCTATATGCACTGATTTTAAACTAACATGTAACTTTCATGATTGTTTGAACTATCAATGGACTGGTGTTTCCAACAGCCGGACTGGTGTTAGAAATTACCTTCGGCTATATACACGTGTACAGTACATCAGACACTGCTTCTGCAACTGTCAATGTTTCTCTGTACTTTTCCCGTACAGATAAACAAATAAATAGATAAATAAAATAAGTGGCATATTGCTAACGTTTATAAACAAGGAAGTGAATTTGTAAATAGACATGACATTTCCTGTGGGGAAGTGCGATGATTGGTCAATGTTGCGCTGAATGGACATGCAAGCTTGTGCTGATTTCATATGGATTGGTCAAAGTTGCGTGAATTGTTGTGATCGCTAATTCTTGGAGGGACAATAAGTACGAGTCCTCATATCTGACATCCAAGTCCAAATGCAGTCAGTGCTTGAGTCCCAGTCAAGCCACGAGTCATGAAAATCGGGACTTGAGTCCTAGAACACGGACATGTGCCAATATGAATCCTGATGTGCCCTGAGGTTGGGAAACTTCGTATTATTACAAAATGAGGAGATTTGTCCTCAGAGCAACCTGGGCCTTAAATATGTAGTGTCTGGTAAGTTCTACACATTAGTATTGATCATCTAACGGCATCCAGCAAATGGCTGCTGATGAAGTCTCCTTTATCATTCCTTTCTTGTTTCACTGCAAGGCACAATCAAAAAGAAAAACTGCTGAGCTTTCAGTCGATTCTAATCGCATGCTTAGAGGTTTATGAACGAACGCTGATGTACTGGCCAAGTAGGCACACAGTCAGGGAATCTTCCTACTCAGATGCAGTTGGAGGTTTAGCAACAGCAGGAAGCATGTGGGCCTAGAGTGGGTGGATGTGTAAGAATACCGAAGTAATCTCACGTGCCTGCAAATATCAACCACCGCAAAGACATGGGGTCGTTGCGGTGGTTGATATTTGCAGGCATGTGAGATTACTTCAAGAAAATGGTTCCTTCCTGCGAGTGTAAACCTTGATTAAAATGATTATTACTCGACACCAGATCAACCGTGTCAAGGGCAGAGAGAAACATTGCCCTTCTGTAGCAGGAATGTCTCTCCCCTGGCTGGCATGATAAATTAAGACTATTGTGGCTAACCACATTCAAAAATACAGACTAAACAATGTACATGGTAAACGTCATACTCATCTCTGCAAGAAATCAGGAATGGAAAGAAAGTGCCTTGTTTCTTTTCCTCCTTCACCAACACTTTCAAGCTGCATGTATTGGTGAAGGATGGGAAACATCATGTTCGATGAATAGCTGTTGAAAGAAATGAGGCAACGCTTTTTCTTTTTATAGCAAATCTACTTGTCTGAACAACATAAAAAATGTTGCAATGAAACAGAGAACACAGACTGCTCTGTAGCGCAAAAGGTCTGGTTATTTCCTGCACGTCCTGACAGACTCCATGCCAGTTTAGCTGCCATTTCTTCATAAAAATAAGACTAAGAATTAAGTCTGACAACAAAGGGCCATTTGTCGACCATCAACACTGACACACGTGAGCCCTTCTCTGAGTGTCCCATTCACTGCAACAATGTCACTGCCTCGGATTGATGAGTAAGGCCCTACATATCACTTCTGTTTTATCCATTTCAGATGCTTCCCAGACCAAAACCACTCATCTCCCTCACGCAGCCCTACATACAAATCTCTGGGATTCATTTTCCACCCTAACTTCACAGTTCCTCAGAACACCACCGCTACACATATTTGCAAGAGTGAACTTTTTACAATGCATGGGGGGCAGAGTAGCATGTGCATGTCTGGGAGAGTCAGCAACAGAATAATAAACAGATCAAAGTCTGGGCCTATGGTGGGCCTAAGCAAGTCCAAGTAAAACCTAGTCTCGCAAATCATGTTGGCAGACGAGCTGAAATATGGGTGAATGGGGCTTTAATTTTCTTTCATTTCAAATGTATTTCGACCAATCATGTTGCTGGGGGTGGGGATCTGTAGGCACGCGTTACATGGAATGGGTCTCTAGTGGAAACAACCTGACCGGCGGAACCACAACAAATGTGATATGGCTGACCATTAATCTCGGCCAGGACTGGTAAACTAAACTTTTCACGTGCAGGTGGGAAGACAAGCTAAAATGTCATGTCCGGACATCAACGTCCTTAGACAAAGTGTCAAAGGTTTAAAATCAAACCTGTGTAGTAGACTGGCCACTGTAGAAATACATTTGTTAAAATAGTCTTCTGAAACCTCCATCTTGTGCTCGCGAATGAATTTATCTTTGGAAGAATATATCCGTAACAAATCCGCTCTCAATCCGGGTCCCGGGCCAGGAGATGTGCAGTCTCCCCCCCAGAAGTTTTAACCCAGTAACCCATTGTCCAACTTCTGGATCCAAGCTTAAGTATAACCTAACCACATACTCAAACTAGTCCACAGTAATTTGATTGGACAACACACTACAGGTGTTATTATTAACACATAAATCGTTTCAGGTAAAACTAATCAAAAGTTGTTGCCAATAGTTTTTAATGGCAAAATGGAAATCATGGTTCAACAACAGAGGTGGTAAAACCAACTAAATTGTAAATCGATCAAATTGGGGAAAAAATGATCTGACACTCAAAGTGCCTGGACACGCCATTTTGCATTTCTTTGCTGGAGAAATGAGAAATGAGAATATGCACTCTCATACACATTGTCCAAGTAACGGATGAGAAGCCATTTACCACTGTGCTGACATCTGGAGAGGTGAGCCAGAAAACATGTCTAATCGAAACACATTACAGTTAATGGCCATAGAAGCCCGTGTGCAGGTCTGCTGACTATCAGCCTGTCCACTAAATGTCTCCGCTCAGCAGACGGGTGCTGCGCAACCAGCAAGACAGGGCGCAGGGGGGTGTCAGGAGGTCTTCAATGGCCTGCAGAGACGGGGAGGGCAGGGGCAGGGACCGGGTGCAGGACAGCACTGAGAGGAAGAGTTTTTGCGACTCCACCATGTTCTGAGCACTTTGTCCTGTAGTCAAAACAAACAATGTAGGAGAGCACAGAGCACCCAGGTCCCCAGCCCTGCTGGATTGCCAGGCTGCAGCACAGGTAAGGGGTTTGGGGGCATCTGGGTGTAGGAACCGTGTGTGTGAGGGGGGGGGGGGATATCTCCAGGAAGCATCTGGCCAGGCGCAGGTGGATGTTGAGGAACACGTGGGGTCAAAGGTTCACTGGGGTAATAGTGGCTTTTCATCTGCACTGTGTGGTACTTTGAGTGGTTAGCCACAGCTGGCTGGTCTTGGTCTCAGGTTACGTCAGCATCTCCTCCGAGGTGACAATGCATTGAAAGCTGAAGTGGTCCAGAGGTCAGTGTTGATTGAAAAGTGGAGAATGTTTCCGTTACCAATGTACACAGGCTAACCGACAAACAAACTGATAGTGGTTTGGTACAGAGTACACTGTTGTACACTACTGCTGTCCCCTCACATGTACAGGGATAGGAGCAAATGTTGGACATTAGCCATGCAACCGCTGATTGGACATATTTTTCCACATATTTTTGCACGTCAGGGGCTTTCTGGGGTCTAAAATGCTTTGCCCTGATAGTAGCTGTCAGTAGTATTGGGCAACACATCTTATAACAAAGAGTCTTATCTGGCAAATGACTGGGGGTTCTCCAGCAACACAGGGACAGAGTGATTAGTCAGGGCTAATGCAGAGTGACAGTAAAAGGTGCACTCTCTTGTGATACAATCCAGCACTAACAATCAGGTCAGTCTCTCTTTCCACGTGTGCCATCATGTGCTCAGGCCACAGAGGGACTATTAGCGGCATCCCAAAGTGATCTGCATTTGACGTGAGGAAGGGAAAGTCTGATGATTACACCTCTTTCCATGTGTGTGTGTTGGGGGAACTGAGGAATGTGGATAGACACAATATTGGCTTCTTAAATCACAAGCATCTGACAAATACAGCTACAGTCCGGTCAAACTAGTGAAAAGGATGGAGTTGAGGTCTTCAAATGTATGTGATCTGATATTTCCCAAAGAGATTTTCACTTACTCACTTGCTCAACTACCCCTTGCAATGTAGATCTTGTTAAGAATACTCCTGTAATAGGCTCCTGTAATACTGAAAATGTGATGCCACTAACTGATGTTTAAATATAAATACAGTTAACAGAATACAACACAATATCACACGGGGTTTAATTTGATTGTAAAAAATAACAACCATTAATAGTGGGTTGTATTGATATTTCCAGATTTAAGAAGAACAGGACTCTTGAACTAAACACTAAGGCGGGTTGTGTAAACACAACCCTAACCCTAACCCTGTCTCTGATACCTTCCAAAGCCTAGGCTTCAAATATGGCTTTCTGGTTAATATATGGTGTCTTTCATCATCACAATGTCACCCCAAAACATGTAAAAAATAAACAAGAAACAAATCTCTTCTACATGCCTAATGTATGAGGCTAGTGAGACGGGGGGAAATAAATGTCAAAGTTACCACAGTTCCCATCAAGAGTAGCTCTTGGCACAATGCAACGGGTGTCACTGTGAGTTACAACTACAGTTGCTGCTATATGTCATCACTTTCTCAGTGCACTGAAGCTTCTGAATTATCCTCTGACCAAATGTTGTGAAATACTGGGAATGTGTGTATGATCTCACGGAGGAGGATAGAGATGCATAGACTATATGCCAATGCACTATGTATGGGGAGGGGATGTACAGAGTTAGTTATAGGATTCAGGAAAATAAGCGAACACACAAGTCAAGGCAAATGGCTCGATTGAGTGTAAAACAAACATATCATATACATTATACTCACTCAAACGTGAAGAAGAGTCCACATGTGACCAGAATGAGGACAAGGGTGAGGTAAAAAACGCCCGTCTGCTTGGCCATCATAATCCTCCCATTACAATAAAATTTATTCCGCCCAGGAAAGGACTCCCATTTCCTCTTCTTTTGGGTCTTCTTCTTGTAAGGGGTCTCCATCGGAGTGGAGGTGCGAGTGCTTATCTGGCTGTACTCGCAGTCTCTCATGGACTCGGAAAGCCCGAGATGCATTCAAACAAAACCAAGCCCCCAGAGCGGAATGGGTCCTGCAGCAGTTGTAGCTCTATCAAGAGAAAAACAAATAACGGAAACCGGAGACATTTAACTGAACAGTGCATATGTGCATAGTTTAACCAAAGTGTAGGTTAGTTAAAACTCAATCTGTTTTAAACAACCTTTAACTTCGACTAATGCCGTTGAGGCGTAAAAGGAAGAGACCCGTCTTAACTAGGAAGCAGCATTAGACAGATGTTGAACTACAGATTCACTACAGAGAAAGTTTCGCTATCCTAGCTAAACTTATCAAACTTCTCCCAAAGCATACAATGCGACATGTCCCGCTAGTCACACTCGTTAGTAGGCTGCTCTGTTCGCTAACGACTGCGATAAGGGTGTCGCTAGCTTAGCCGGTATATTGCAAACGATAGGGCTAGTAGTGCAACATTAAAATAAGTTAGCACGGCGGACAACTTGTTATGGGAATGAGGCGACACGGAACGCTAACCGCCATGAACAAACATTGCAGTCTTTTTGAAACAAATATTAGTCACACTAAAATACCTACATAGCAAATTATGCTCTTAGCCTTCAACTGTCGGGTCAATCACATAGCTTTACAAGACCGCGGCTTCAGCCTCCCGCGGCTCCAGCCTCGCGGCGGCGGCAGGCGGCAGGCTGGTCGATTCGTCGACCTTACCGAAAGCAAAGTAGTCGTCGGGTAGGGGGTAGGGGGGGGGGGTGTTGTCACGTATGTACTCCTTTCGTTATCCAGGTTTGTTACGTGTTTACGGAGTGGACGAAGAAGAACAACACCATTTCCAAGAAAGTGCAGAGGAAGACAGTTTCGGAATCGTTGCCGGTCGACCAGAAAGTACCCCAAAAAACCCGAGACGAACGCACGCGACGCTTCCTCAGAGGAGCTCGAGCATCCTGGCGTGTAGTCGCGCCGAGGAAGGTACGATAGCTCGCGCGCACAATGGAACGGAGGAACGATAGCTATTCGGGTAGAAGTGTTTCCCCAATCACAAACGTGCACTGTCTTGATAAATGTCCAACATTTCCCACCAATATTCTCAGATAAGTCAAAGCATTTCCAAAGAAAGCTGCAAAACGATGGCCCTCCGATCACATTGTTCGAATCGTTTAAACGTGGCTTGCAGACCGTGCAAACAACAAAATGCAACATCGGCACACACACACACAAGACCCTCCTAGCCAGCTCCTCCTAGCCAGCTCCTCCCCCGCCAGCTCCTCCCCCTTGAGTGACTTCTCCAAAGGGTGAAGTCACTCAAGGGGTCGGGGGGGGTTATTATTATTAAAAATAATAAATATAACCATTCCGTATTAGCATATATAATGTGACACCTCTTTGGAAGTCTAAACAATTTTCAGTATAAACAAATTAACAAGGACCAGAAAACATACATCACTCAATGGGTGTATCGTTAGTTTCATCCAAGAGCCTTGTTTATCTTGATCCCTAAACTCAATGGTGCTGTTACACAAGCATCCCTATAGTGTAGAGGTGTGTGATCCTGAGATGGTCATATTGTTGATGGCATAGGCCTATATACACAGCTTCTCTTACAACACTCTGACCTTTGCTTCCCACACACACACACACACACACACACACACACACAAAGCTCAGGTAATTAAGGATATAGAGCTGGTGGTTGTTATCTGATTAAAGTAGATGTTGTGATACATTAGAGTAAAGAGGCACACACCTGTGTTGTGTACTGGTGTGAGGGTTGAAACTGACGA